>JAJIBD010001801.1:0-48765 GCA_021461705.1 Cryptotis parvus
CCAATGACTACATTTGATTCCTGAACCTCTTTATCACTTACTGCAGACAAATTTCTCTATCCTGAATGTAGTCAGGTATTTCTTATCTGACTCTTTTCTGCAAATAATGGGATAAGAAACAACACATTTACTGTATTCTACCACAATCATCTGGTAAAATGAGCGAAATAGTACATAAACACATTAAATGATTTTTGTGAGCCATGTTGGGTGCTTGCTACCTATAGTTACACCGAGTGCTTTGATGATTTTATTAGGAGCGTCCTTGGAAATAGATGCTGCTGTCCCCATTTTTCAAAAGAAGGAATTACATCTGTTCAAATGTATGTGTCTTGGGTAGGTCACACACTGAGACAATAAAGGTCTGGTATTTGGATCAAGGTCAGTTTAATGCCAGACATTTATTCAGTTACTGACTGTGTGTTTACATGAGCAGCGAAGAAAGCCTGTTTTCCTTTTTCAGCATGTAATTTTCAAGTGCCCTGTATAGGGGTACTCTGACCTTGGGAAGTTATCCAATAAAGATGATGCTTCCAGAAGGCAGTTCAAGTTTGTATACAAGCACTGATTCTACATAAACTTTCAAGTGGTGAGACTCATTTTCTCTGTCCATTGTATAAAATAACTGCTTAAACACTTTTGTTTATGAACAGTTAATACTGGGACATGGGGTTGCTGGAGTTAGCAAATATAGTGGGTTCCCAGTTAAATTTAGAATTCAGACAAATATTGGAAATGTTTAGTATAAGCATGTCACATATCACAATAATATTAAGTTTGGGGGACATAATTATACTAAGGAATAACTCATTATTTGAAAATAAAGTTTTACTGGGCATTCCACATTCTATCTAGCAACCTTTCAGGGACTTGATTCTATCATCGTAAAGTATGTGCTTATGGGTTTCACTGTCCTGTTGACACTGAGTTCCATTGCCCTAGAGAAGGTAAAAAAATCACACATACATGTGTATAGACATGCTCACACACACACACACACACACACACACACACTGCTCTAACGAACATTGTGGTCCAGAGCACTGTCTGGGAGGAAATCCCATGTGGGATGTTACTTTGGCCTCCTCTTTTTCTGTAACTTCTCTCTCCCACTTCCAGGGCTGATGACCGAGAAGCCACCTGGAACCACCAGTCTGTGATTCTCTTCTCTGTCAGTATTTACCTCCATGATCTCAAACACATCCGTCCACTGCTCCATACTCGGTACCTGGGCAAGGATGATTTTGTGATCAAAATCTTAAAGCCAGAAAAGCTAATGTTTTATAAGTGTTTTTTAAGTGAGAACACCGAGGACCTTTAGATGAAATCACTATTCAGAGTCACACAGCTAAACAGCGCAGAGCCAGGATGGGAATCCACATGGAGCAAAAGGCTTTTCCTAACCCAAACAGCTTGTCTTTACCTGTGAAATCAAATGTTTTCTCCCTTTTCTGGTGGTTAAAGAGTCCAATTTCTTCAGTTCTAGAATTTTGCACTTGCATATGTCATTTAATCATGACAATATCCAAGGCAGATATTATTACGCTTGATAAGCTATTTTTTGATGCTGCCAACTCTTTTTAAGAATACTGATAATGCCCCAAGATCAACTGACCCATTCATTTGCAAGAGTTTGGGAAGTTGGTGCTTGGGTGCATTAAATCCCAACAGCTCTTTTTTCTTATAGTTTCTTGATGCCAAGGGGAAATAGATACCTTACTGGGAAGGCCACTTCTCCTATTCTGTTACCAACCCAATGTGCATAAGTCTCAAATGCTTCCCAAATTTCTTCCTCTTTCCTTCTATGATCCCAGTATGCATTGCAATATGTGTTCTTTTTTCTTCATTACTTTCAGGAGGTAGATATTTGGCTATGAGTTTCCTTTAATGGAGAATGAAGCAAGAATATAATTCAAATACTCAGAGGATTTTCATTTATTTAACACATTTGGCATTAGCTGTATTTCAGATGATTAATTTGGAAGCTTGTAGTTCATTTGAAACATATGGAAATATAATTTCTACTATTTATTGAATGCTGACTATGACTGAATAACAACACGGAAGGTGTATTGTCATTGTTTTTCTACTGAACTAGAAGATTAAGACAGCATTATAATACAAATATCACAAAGAGGAACATAAATCTCCTAGAGGGTAAGGAATTTCCCCAAGGTCACAAAAGAAGTGGAAAAGTTATGTAAGGGACTCAGAACACACTAACTTAAAATCAATGTATATTTTAAATACTGTTGTTTAAAAAAATGTTTGTGTCATTTTATTGGGGAAATTATTTCCTCTTCTTGAAGTTTTCTAATGCGTACTAGTATATTCAAGACAGAGTCTTCCTGAAACAACGCAGCCTCATTGGTGTATCCTTAGCCCAGAGTTTGCATATAGAGCTTCCTTGACTAGATCTGCCCATATTCTTCTCTCCCCGGGTGGATCAGCTAATACCTTTAGAAAGCAATATTTGGAATTACTTTACTCATTCCATTTAACACAGGGCCATTTGTGGCTCAGTTAATGACTGCTAAAGGGACTATTACAATGTAAAGGAAAAATAAAGGGGCAGAAAATATGACAGTATTTTTTGAACATTTTAAATGCTATCTGGTTAAAAACAACCAAGCCCCCACTAACCACCACCCCGCGCCCCAATTGTTTCAAAAGTTCAAAAGGAACATAACCAGAACCAAACATACAGAAAATATAGAAGACAGGTTTGGTTCCACTTAAAGAAAACTTTCTAACAACTTGCCAAAGAGTGGGCTAGACCATCCTTACCAGGTATAATTGGCCACAGATGACATGGTGACTTGAGTGGGCACCCTATTGTCAGCAGAGATCCTGAATGGATCCTGAATAACTAACTGTAAGGGGCTTTTTTGCCAACTCAGAATCTGTTGTTATTTAAACTGGTTAATCCCATCCAAAATGTATCAACTTAATGATGAGCAGTTGGTCTACATTATATATTTGTATAGAAATTAGTCAATTGCAAAGGAAACAAGAAATTATATGCCAGATTTTATAAAAACTGCAATGTTTTTTTGGCAGTATATACTGCAAGATATTGATATCCGATGTCCACATTTTCTTGCAGGGACAGGCTTCCTTTCTTAATGTGTGATTCATTTCTGGGGATTTAGGATTGGTTTTTGAAACTGTGCTGATGGGGCAGAATGGGAACGATTATCTGGCACATTGTTATGTCAAATTTAGTGCTTTCTTCTGTGAAGATTGTGATAAATTTCTTTAAGGATAGACCTAGGTTACAGGTAAAATTTTTTTGATTTTTTATTTATTTTTGACAATTACAAAAATGTTCATGTTTGGGTTTTTAAAGCCATACAGTGTTCCAGCACCCATCCCTCCACCACTGCCCACCTCTCACCACCAATATCCTGATACCCCCCCTCCCCTAGCCTGCCTCCATGGCAGATTCTCCATCTCTTTTCTCTCTTTCTCTCTCTCTCTTTCTCTCTCTCTTCCCTCTCTTACATGCTATGGATTGTAATAGACTTTTCGACAATCATTGGTCCACTGTTCCTTTCTCTGTCTTACTTAACTCTGCTCCCACATATTTGTGGTAGTTTCGACCTTTGGCAGCAGATGAAATTTTAAACCCTTTAGTTATATTACTAAAAGAGAACCTATGCTAAATCTATTTACAGTGTTTCAAATAAAATGCTGTCCAAATTTTCAAAGAAAGCATGCAAATATCTTAAAATAATCTCATTCTCAGAATGTAAATATACTGTTACTTAATATACCACAAAATCTTCAGAATTTGACCATTGATGGGTATTTATTGAATATAACAAAATGGTAATGTGCTTGTTTCTATTAGACAGGTTACAAACTGTTTTAAAAACTGGGAATATGATTATCCTACATGCATGCATTATAAAACTATGACCATATGTACAGAATAATCTAACCTATAAGGCCAAATACATACATTATATTAGTATGTCTTTTTTGGCTTTTCCTCCACCTTTAAAAAATGAATCACCCTGAAAACCATGAAATATAGTTACAAAGTTATTCATGATTGGGTTTTAGTCATACAATATTCCAACGTACATCCCTTCACCAGTATACATTTCCCCCACATCCATGCCCCTAGTTTCTCTCTAACAGCATGTCTTCCCTCCCTTCTGACTCTATGGCAAACAGTTCTTTCTCCCTCCTTCCCTTTTAGGTACTGTGGTCTACAGTAACAACAATATTGTTACTGAATGATTATCATGTATGTATCACTTTACCTCCTTGTAGCATTGTTATTATTAGTACTTGCACAGAGATCATTTCCAATAATCATTGACATAGTGGTCCCTTCTCTGTCCCTACCTGTATCCCCCACACACACCCCAACTTGTGGCTATCTTCTTACCACGGATCAGTTCTCATGACCCTCATTTCTACTATATTTTGGTATTTTTCCCACAAATGAGTGTGGTCATTCTATGTGTGTCCTTTTCCCTCCGACTCATATCATTCAACATGATACTCTCCATGTCTGCTAATTTGCTGCCAAAAAGCAGTAGCAGTCACTAAAGTTAGAAAAAAAAATATGACAAAAACTTTGTAATCCCAGTGCCAGGTTTTTAACAATGAGTCCCTTCTGAAGGAAATTCAATTCCCTGTTGTGTATCTGAGAATTCCGGGAGAGCGCTTTCATGTTCTGATCCTCACCTCTCACTGCTCTAGCCCCTGTTGCTCCTCAATTCTGGATATTCTTGTTGAAAAAGTATAGCCTTTCCCATACTAATACGTGTATGTAGTGGACATTTCCTGGTACCTCAATGACTCTCAGCAAACTCTCCATGGCTCTTAAACTAGATTCATGTTTGTGAAGCCCTCCTGTAGGTTGTGACCTGGCATTGCAGGAAGATGTTTCCTAGATCTTTGTCCCAAGCACGGATCTAGGGGTCCAAGTGCCTGTTGCATGAAGCACATCAGCCTTAAGGCTTCCAGGGACTAAGAAAGAAGAGCAGCACAGAAAAACAGAAAAGTCGTTCAGGATATCTTTGCTCTGTGGATCTATCATGCCATCTTCTAGCAGCCCATAGTGATCCTCACTCTCTTTATCGTAGGCTTAAGTATGTTTTAAGGGTCCCCCTGCAGCTCATATTAAAGTCACATATTTAATGCATTTTCCTCTAAAGTCTTCAAGATTTTAAGTATGCAGCCTCTAGTACCCTCAGAGTAGACTCCAAGTTAACATTTTAACCGTCTCTTTCCAAATCATACAGCCAATGGGGAGTCTCATTAAAGTATTTCCTCGAGCATCACAAACTTCCCCAAGGATAACTCATATGTCACCACTGGGAAATGTGAAATGACTACAGGAAGAATTAAAATGAATGAATACATGTGTATGTATATACATAGATGCAAATATCTATACATATAAGCATACATTAAATAATATAGTGTTTCACCAGATCAGAAAAAGATTACTTATTTAGATACCAAGTGTGAAAGATATTACTTCAAAATAATCACTTTATTTTTTCCGTTACTCAGTTCAGGTCTCCAAAGTGATATTTTTGGTGGTGATAAGAAATTATTTTGAGTTTTAGAGATAGGGTTTATTTTGCTATAAAAGAAAGTAGAAGGCAAACTTCACCCTTTGTATCTCTTTTTAAAAATATTTTCTTAGTTTCAGCTCAAATATGAGGTTTTGAGATTAGACACTGAGTTTAGTTGCTGAATGCTTTTGGGTTGTTGTATCTTGTTATATAGTCATTAGAACACATTGATAACATCATTATTTCTATTTTAATTCCATTGAAGCCACAAATATTATTTGAAAACATACTATATGAGAGAGTAAAAAATGTTGCTCTTAAGGCATGTATTAAATATATATTTGCCCAACTGCTTCCTTTTCTTCATAAAAAGCATTTTAAAAGTTTATATGTCAACATTTACAAGATTTAGATATCTGCCAATGGACCCCAAATGTACATGTCTAGGGGACCAGAAAGACAGTGTGGTGGATAAGGCCTTTTGCCTTGCATGTGACTGATCTAAGTTTAATTCCTTGTACTCCATATGTACTCCACAGCAGAGCCTGGCAAATTACCTGTGGTGTATTAGATATGCCAAAAAGCAGTAACAATAACGGACCTCATTCCCAACGGTAGTGGCGCCCACTCGAGCAAATTGTTGAACAATGTGAAAACAAGTGAAGTGAAGTAACACCCCATATGTACGTCCTTGCACTTGACACATCCAGGTTGATGCTCATGCACAGAGCCATGAATAAACCCCCAAGCACTACAGAGTGTGGCCACCAAGCAAAATGAGAGAGAGAGAGAGAAAAAGAAGAAAAGTGCCGGTGATAGAGGCATGCTACGGGAGCTGAGGATGCGGGGGTGGCAGGAGGGATACCAGGGATATTGGTGGTGGGAAATACCAAGTACACCAAAGTATACCAAGAATACCAAGCATACCACCAAGTATGCTTATGGCTGAGGGTTGTGGCCCCAGAAAGATCTCTAATTATGTGAGTGATTCAGGTGGTGCTGTTGTTTGGGATCTCTGTCACCACAACTAAAGCCTGCAACCTACTCCCAGCACCCACTTACCACTCTCTGGGTTAACACCTGACCTAGCAATGTGTGTAAATATAGCAACAACAACAATAACACAACAAAAGAGAAGGGAAAATAAAATTTATGTATCTTTTCCAGGGTTCTCTGAATGTGCAGAACCTTAGCTGACCCATGGCTCATGCCCTCCCTGATATGATTCAGGTGCTTGGGAAAAATGTTCATAAGTAGTGTGAGGTAAAAATGAAAGCCTTGGCTGTGGGGGCATGATCGAATGAGAAAAGATTGACCTATTTTGTTAGAAATATTTCCTTCTATTCCTCTTGGTAAAGAAGGAAAAGAAAGAAAACATGGAAGAGAAAGAGTGAAGGAGGGGAAGCAGCCTGGAGACTTGGGGGATAAGTTCTGGGCAAGGTTGTGATCTCTATCTTCTGCAGCTTCCAGGAATAGTTGCTACAACAATCTCAAAGAGCTTGATGTGAGTGGAGCCAGCTTCTGAGAGGTTGAAGTTTGACTAATCTGGACTCTGCTGAAAAAGAGCATAGAGTTGCATATATGACAAATAAAAAACAGAATGGAAAGGGGTCTATAAGTGAGAGGCAGTGACATTCAGGCATCATCAACTCATCATCACCAACTTTAAGGTTAATATGCTTGAGGGGAGTGGGCCCGTCGCCTCTGAGGGGTCCCGGAAGCAGCCCGGATGAGACTTGCCCATCACACTAGCCACCATTTTTTGCTGTCCGGATGCTGTGAAACTGCCTCAGACCAGATCAACAGAGCAAAAGCCAGTTCGAGCCCAGGTAGGCGGCCCCAAGAGGCGGGAATCACTGGGAAGTCGTCAGATGGAGGCGTGGTCGTCCCTTCCCCCCCCTCCATCTTGTCGAGCCTGGTGGCCCTGCCCACGAGCTGCCCACGGGCCAGCATACAGGGCCTCACGGATGGCTGGGGAGGCTGGCGCTCGGCTCGCATCGGGCCTAGCTGACCATGGAACCCCGAGGAGGGCAGATGGGTTTTGGGAGTGGGCCCGTCGCCTCTGAGGGTCCCGGAAGCAGCTGGATGAGACTTCGCCCATCACACTAGCCACCATTTTTGCTGTCCGGATGCTGCGAAACTGCCTCAGACCAGATCAACAGAGCAAAGCCAGTTCGAGCCCAGGCGGTCCACTAAAGTAGTGAAACAGTGATGTCTTTTAATGCACTCGCATTCAACGAAGAGCAGGAAAGTTTGTTGAGAAGGAGATATAGAGAGGAAAGAGGTGACATACAGAACCCGCCAAGTGGTTGAGGAGCGGGAGGGCAGAGGGAGGTGGGGACATTGGTGAGGGAGATGGGTTTGGGCGGAGGGTGCGTGTTGGAACACTGTAGAACCAGAGCTCTACATGAGCATCTTTCAATTAAAAAAAAGGTGGAATCTACCACAAACATGTGGGAATCAGTGGTTAGGTAAGACAGAGAAGGGAACAGTGTGCTAATATTTGTCAAAAATGATAATACCAGCCTAGAACTGAGCATTGAATATAGGAAAAAAAGGTATACATGATGATCTCTGAATGTATGTATTGCAATCCACAATGTGTAAGAGAAGAGAAAAAGAGAGAGAGAAGAGATAAAGAACTTGCCATAGAGGCGGGCTGGGGGGGGGGGAGGGAAGTGGGGACATTGGTGTTGGGAAATGGGCACTGGTGGAGGGATGGGTGCTGGAACACTGTATGCGGAAACCCAAACATGAACATCTTTGTAATTGTATATCACATGGCGGTGTAATAAAATATTTAAAAATATATATGCTTGAGGGAATAGGTATATTTCAGAGGGTGTGTGAAACAGTGGAGGGATTTTTGCATAACATCTGGATTGACAGAGACTCTATATAGATACTGATTGTTAGTACACGAGTGGGGTGAAGTATTGGCATGAAAACACAAGTTGTCATGAATTAATTGAAAGTTGCAGAGGGCTTTGCATTGCCGCATGTAGTGAGGGGAGGGAGATGGGGAGTATGTGTATTGGGTGGGGGTGGTTAAATCAACACTGTCACAGCTCTCAAGACAGAAAATCCATGCTGTATTTGACTTCTTTTTTAAAAATAAGCTGACAGACTCTTCAAGCCCATGCCTCTCCCTTGAACATCTATCTCACTTGCTTATTTATTTCTTTACTTATTTCTCTTTCAAATACGTTTTCTCCTCTCATATCTTTCTAAGCAAGTTTTATTCAATAAAAATAATCTTATTTCAGAACCAAACAAAATAAACGTAAAGAAAATATTGTTTCTTTTTTGGCCTTATGTATTCCAATCAAGTTGAAAATACTTTCATTTTGAACATATGCACTGATTTAATTATACTTTAAAACAATTCAGAACTGACAACAGTTTCAGGAAAGTCCTTAGGGAAGGTAGGAAAACTATTAGGGAATTTGATCTAATATGATGGTGACTAATTTTCAAAGTGAAGACTAGCATATCTTTTAAGGTACGATTCTAATGAACCAATCACTGTCAGGCAATAAGATGAATTTTTACAGCATATCTTTTAATCACTGACTTGTATTCTGGACACGAGATGATAGTTGTTCATAAGACAAAACTTGTTCTTGTAGAGGGAAGGAATCAGCGAATAGCTCAACATTTTGGATGAAGTAGTAGGACAGGATGGAATAACACTGTGGTAAGGAGATTTAAAAAATCTGACATAAATTCTGCTGCTAACTATAGGGATGAGCTTGGCCAAGTCTTATCAACAATGGCTTCTTTCATGGAGCAAGTGGAAAGTGAGCAGGTGGGGCCCCGAAGACTGGGTGTGTCATGGTCACTCCTGTAGGAATGTGAAGATTCACATTGGGAGGATAGAGGAAGATGAAGAAATAGTAGACGGTAATTATCAAAAGAGCTACTGAAACCTCGTCATCTATGTGTTTTGCATGGGTGCCAACAGATTAAATAAAATCCTGGCAAAAAGACATGTACTTTGGACAATTGGAGTCTGGTTACTTCAATTCACTGGAAATTGTAATAAAGATTAGCTAGCTGTTACCCAAGCCTGCTTCCTCTTGGACACACAACAAAACTAAGTTTCCCAGTCATTTCTTCAGTTCGATATGCTGATATGGATAAGTTCTGAACAACACAATGGGCTTGGAAGCATCTGGTCCCGTCTTCTTTCCAGCCTGTTTCTGAGTATGCCCTTCTCTCTGCAAACCATGAACTGATAAGCACTTACACATACTTATGTAAAATTATTTCAGATTACAGATATATTATAGATATTTGTGGCAGAGCCTGGCAAGCTACCCATGGTGTATTCGTTATGCCAAAAACAGTAACAATGGACCTCATTCCCAAATAATGGAGATGTTACTGGCACCCACTCTAGCAAATCAATGATCAATGGGAAGACAAGTGAAGTGATACAAGTGATTTGTGATTTACTGAATTTGCATCCTGCCTTAAAACAAATATGTTTATTTCAGGGCACATAATAGGTTCATTCAGAACCTGAGTTAAGCTGCAATTCACATTTGCATTTTAATATTCAAATAATGCTACTAAAAGATAGACTCGGACAAACACAACCTGCTTTCATGAACCATGAATCACCATTGTTTCATCTTACCTGCCATATACACTTGCTATGTCTTACACTGCCCCACCTCTTTCTTCTGGAACAATAACTTCTTATCTTTTTACTGACTGCGCCTTTTCTCACTCCATCACAGCCATACAAGGGGAATGCCTATCTTTGCATGTGCATGGCATTGGCCCTTGAATTTATTTGTGTTTTTAAAGCTAAAGAAGGTCAAGTTAAGCTTTATTGGAGTTAGAAGCTGTTGAATGTAGAGGTTTGCACAGGTGGTATCTGTGTTTCTTTTCATCTGGAGAAAATTTGTATGCAGTGAAAGAGAATAAAGACAACACCAAATGAAGTGTAAAAGAAGTGGAGTCAGAAGACTGACTTTCGGGTTCAGGTATTTCAGAGAACCACTATAGCACCTGACTAGTCCAGTAATTTTCATTTTGCCGTATCATTTGAGAATTAATAATTTCCTATTCACCAAGTTAATTTAGGTCAGGCGCCTGTCATACCTAATTCTGTCAACAGTTTATTATGTTAAGGAATATCTTTCTAACTTGTTTTGCTCTCGATGCCTGAGATCTTGGCATAGTATTGAGTGGATAATTGGAAAAGGTCTGACCAAATCAACAATCCCATTTAATTTAACACATGTTCATCAAATACCTACTAAGCCCAAGGCTTTGCATTACACGCTGGAAGACATTCTTATCAAGTGTGCATTTAAACAGCCACTCAACTTTTGAACAGCTAAGTAATTTTGAGGCTCCCCACTGTAAATAATTTTGTGGCAAACTCCCATGTGTACATTGCTGAAAAAACTAGATGGAGCCCCAAATTGAACTCATTAAAAATATGTGACCACAGGGAAATAAAAAGCACTCAGTGATAACTCTTTATTTTCTTAGAATCATCTGGATTCTAAATCAAGTATGGACTTCAAACTGGTTCCTAGGCTTTATCTTTTATGGTAATGTACACCATAATCAAGAGAATGCATTTGCTGGTTCCAAGGAATTTAATTTAATAAAATACTCTGGACCCATTCATCCATTTCTTTATCAGCACAAACAAAAAACAATGAGCAAATGCTATGGCAATTCTTTACAGTGTTTGCTTTTCTTTTATTTATATATTTTTGTGTTCATATTTATGTTGTATCACAAATTGTATCTGATCTGTCATTTTTTCTCAGTAGTTCGGAGGCGTCAACCTCGGTTTAACCTGTCCTTGGGGATCCCTTTACTGGAATATTGTGGTGATTTTCAAGAATTGATTGTCTTTTAATCTCCAAACAGTATGAATGTTCCTTTGGAATGATTTGATAATGCTGCCAAAAATATGTGTAAATATCTATTAATTGACTATAAAGCGATATATTCATAAAATCTATACTATTCACACATAAAGTCACTATAACTGAGATTAAAAAGATATTATTTTGAGGAACAGCAGATTTAGTATAGGAGGTAAAGGCATGGCTGGTCCCTGTTCCATCCTGGGCACCCCATGGTCTTGGGACTATAAACAGGTGCAGCTCTAGAGGGCCAGGAGCACTGCAAGGTGGGTATATTAACCCACAGCACCACAGGGCTTTTGATGCACCAAATCATCCTTAGGTCCTGTCCATTATCACTTGGAGTGATGCTCAGGTTTCCTGAGCAATGCTTGGAGTCTCCCTGCTCTCTCTCTCTCTCTATATATATATATATGAATATGTATGTATATATATACACACATATGTGTGTATATATGTATATATACATGTATATAATATATACATACACATGAATACATATATGTGTGTATATACATAGATGTGTATATATGTATATATACTCTCAAATATCAGTAAATTAGAGGGACCCAGGGCAATACCAAAAGAGTTCAGGGAGTGGCTTGCATTCCTAAGACCTTAAGCTTGTTCCCCTAGATTACACTTCACTCTCTATCACTGACAACAGCCCTGGTGAATCTTAGGAACACTGAACTTGAGTCACATATCTCTGTGCTGAGAACTAAGCATTGAGCTTGCCAACTAATCTATACAGACTAATTTCTGGCAAGGACCAACCCAAATGAAGAAATAAAAATAAATTCAAAGGAAAAAGATAAAAATGTAACAAAATATTCCTTAAAAGTCTTTTGAAAGGGTTTTAAGTTTTTTCTTTTTTCCTTTATTTTTGTGAGGGGGCGCATTGATTAGTTTCTTTACCTGAATAACCTCACCTCTCCAGAACTTTGACATGTTCATCTATCTAAGAGAAAAACCAAAGTGCAACATTGGTCACATTTTTCATGTTGACAAACTGGGACTTATACTTCCAAAAGGGCTCTTGGTATGATTAAAATATATGACTTAAAAATATTGGGGAGGAGGTTGTAGTGATAGTATGGTGGATAGGGCATTTGCCTTGCATGTGACCAACCTGAGTTCAATCCCCAGATTACATATGGTCCCATGAGCATTGCAGAAATAATTCCTGAGTGCAGAGCCAGGGAGACCAGGAGTAACCCCTGAGCATTGCTGGGTGTGACCCAAAGAGCAAATTGGGGAGTGGTGGTTTTTATGATAGTAAAGCAGATAGCATGCTTGCTTCCTTGTGCATAGCCAACTGGGTTCAACTCCCAGCACCCTTTACTGTCCCCCTGAACTCCACTAGAAGTGACCCATGAGCATAGGTCTAGAAGTAAAACTTAAGCCCTAGGTGTGAGCCAAAATATATTTTAAAACTTAAATGTTTTTAAAATCTAGAAAGGAGTGCAATGGAGATTGAGTAAAGATGTGGTCTGGAGATTATCTAGGGGGCAAGGGTCAGGGATTTTGGACACATCACAGTGTTGAGGTATTTGTATATATCTAAACCACCAAAGCCACAAAACTGTAAGCATGCCACCCACATTGTTAAAATTTAAAATGTGCATTTCCTACTCAGGTTTTTCCTTAAAATTTTTTAATTCTCTTCATTCTTATTAAAATTTTACATTGGCAGGATTAAGCATTTCATTTAAATTTTAATATATATTCACACAAACTCATTCATAATATTAATTTTTAAATGTATAATTTTCTTTTATTTTATTTTGTTTTTTGAGTCACACACATTGATGTTCCAGGGTTATTCTTGGCTCTACACTCAGAAAGCACTCCTGGAAGTGCTCAGGAGACACCCCTATATGGTACCAGGGATCCAACCTAGGTTGGTCATGTGCAAAGCAAGTGCCCTCCCTGCTGTGCTGTCTCTCCAGCCCAAAATGTATGTTTACTTTCTATCTACCCATCCATGGATCTATCTGTCTATCTATCTATCTATCTATCTATCTATCTATCTATCTATCTATCTATCTATCTATCTATCTATCTATCTATCTATCTATCTATCTATCTATCTATCTATCTATCTATCTGTCTGTCTGTCTGTCTGTCTGTCTGTCTGTCTGTCTGTCTGTCTGTCTGTCTGTCTGTCTGTCTGTCTGTCTGTCTGTCTGTCTGTCTGTCTGTCTGTCTGTCTGTCCGTCCATCCATCCATCTTTTCTATCCATCTATCCACCTATCTATCCAATAATCTTTCTGTCTATCCATCTATCCATTTATCTATCCAATAATCTTTCTTCTATCCATCTATCCATCTATCTATCTAACAAATGACCAAAGATACTGAAATGGAAGATTTTTGTCTACAGAACTGAACTTAATGGTGATGGAGGGGTTGGGACAGTGGTGGAAAGATCTGGCTCTCTGGTGTTGAGTTTGGTATTAGAGTGATGTAGAATTAATGTATTATGAATTATTATGTATTAATGTATCTTGAATCCAGATACCGCATTAAAATAGTTAATAATAACAATGATTGACATAATCTTGTTAGGGTGGGAGAGAAAGGGAGGGAACACTTTTTAGAGGTTGAACATTGTATGCCTTAAACTTTGAAATTCTATTGTTGACAATTATGTAAATCATGATACCTAAATAAAAATTTAAAAAAACTTTAATCCTTGAATGAGAATATGTCTAATTCTTTTTTCTTATCACTTATTGTTGCAGGACTCCTCTAAGGGCACTGCATCTGCTCTGAATTGCCGCCTGCAAATCACTTACGTAGATAGGGGGTAGTCTAAATGTGGCAGTTTATCTGACCATGTATTCTGTACTAGCTGGTATAAATATTCTCCCATGCTACCACAATCATCATGAGACTAGCTAGATCTTACCAGCATATTTGCCTGGCCACGTGGGATCCTAAGTAATTAGACCAGAGAGAAATGCTGTTTGCCTCCAAGCAAACAAGCATGGCTCTCTGATATACTCAAAGGCAACTAAAATACAAAACTACAATGAAGTAGAAGAGACTTGTGAAAGCTTGGAGAAATATTCAACTGGCATTAGTATTAGTCTTTGGTACAGAGACATGCCATCTCAGAACCCCCTTCTCTACCCTATAAAGGCAATTCCAGATCTTAGCTCAAGATCTTAGCTTAAGATCTGGCAATTCCAGATCTTAGCTCAAGACATTAGCATATAAAAAGGGCCTAGGTGAGGTGCTGGGAGAGATTACCTGAGGGCATTTGACCCTCCCTGCTTTCCATAACAGTGGGAGCGAGGTCTGAGTTGCAGGGGGTATAATACTAGCCTGCTTCCTCTCTCGCAGGGCTCTTTTTGGGCTCTCTCTTTGTGAGCTCGCATCCTTCTTGGGAGTCTTGTCTTTGTTTCCTCTTTACAGGGCCTTTACACGTGGTGGCCACCATCTTGGCCTACACATGGCTGGGGTTCTAGCCGGGAATCCTAAGCACCGTGCTTTTCCTTTTTGCTGATTTGTATGCCTGAACCTGTGATAAATAAACCCTTTTTAAAACTGCATCGGTTTCTGAGTTTTCATCCATTCCTCGCCGGCTTCAGAGATAAAAGGGAACTCGCTTCACGGCACTGTTGGGGACCCCGGCGGAGCTCCCCCGACAACCTATCACTTATCTTCCGTTGCTCATTGATTTTGCTCGCCGGGTACCAGTAATGTCTTTATTTGTCCCTTTTTGTGTGCAAGTGTAATCCAATGGCATCTGCTCGCTCCAGGAACATGAAGAGCCTCAAACCATTTGTTCAAGTTTTAGATGAAGAAGTCTGACCATCTCGTAGGTGGGCAGCCACCGCGTTCTTTTGACATCCCATGGAATCCAGTCAGTAACAGCTCTAGTGCAGTGGTTGTCCCTAAATAGCATGACATGTCCTGCCCATCTGATTTTCATCATCTTGGCAAACATGACAACATTCTTGATTCTTGATCATCAACAAGGTCGAATTATGGATTCCTTCTCTCACTTGAGTGAGGTGTGATACTCTGACCATGACTCTTTTGATTCCTCTTTAGGCTACCCAAATAGCTTTCTAATCCTGTTTTTGAAGGGCCCAGGTATGTTAGTGCAGGTGTATGTTAGTGTAGGAAGAATGGTGGAGTCAGAAAGTTGCCCAGATCCAGAGGTTCTTCGTCATTTTTACCACTTCCTTGATGCTCTTGAAGGCATTCCATGGTGCTCTCTTCCTCCTTCATGTTTCTGGTGCTAGGTCTTTCATCATGTTGAGTTCTCAACCTAGGTACACATAACTGCTGCATTTGGAGATGTTGATTCCATTGAGAGCATATGGAGGCGTGAGGAACTAGTCCATTTCTCATGAACACTATCTTCTTGAAAATCAACTGCAGTCTGACATTTCTACACTCATGGTCGAAGTCAGCTGGATTTGTGCCGCTTGTCTGATATTTGGTGTTATTAGAATGATGTCATCAGTGAAGTGGAGGGGGGTGTAGTTGCCAACCACATCTATCTTCACTCCCATTCCTTCCCATTCTAATTGTCACATGATGTTCTCGAGGTTGGTGCTGAAGAGTTTTGGTGAAATGGTATCACCCTGCCGAGTCCCTCTTTTGACATCAATGATCACTTCCTTGTAGAATGGTGAGACCCTGGTAGTGAATCCATAATACAACTCATGGAGGATCCTGATGTACTGAGTTTGAGCGCCCTGTTTAGCTAGGGCTCGATGACCACATCAGTCTCAACAGAATCAAAGGCTTTCTTTAAATCAATGAACATTAGACAGAGTGGTATCTTGAACTCTTGAGAAACCTCAGTGAGCTTGGTCACTGTGTGGATATGGTCAATTGTGTTGAATCCTTTTCAGAACCTGGCTTGCCCGCATGGTTGTACTTCGTTTAGTGTTCTGCTGATTCTATTCAGGATGGCTCGAGTGTAACTTGTAGACAACGGATAACAGGCAGATGGGGTGATAGTTTCCAATGTTGCCCTTCTTATACAACAGAATGATCCTGCTGGGATGGAATGATCCACTGGGAAGGAACCTTGCATTCAGACAGGTACCGTGTAAAAGAACTGAGCTAGTGTATTGCCAGTACTGGCGGCAGATTCTTCAGGTGTTTGGGTCTAATCTTGTCTTTCTGGGTGCTGTATGTTTTTTATTGATGAAATGGCATGTTGGATTTTAGAAGGGAGAAAATTGGGAATGACATATCCATCCTTCAGAATTTGGTATGTGGGCAGATGGACATGGGTATTGATGAGATCAAAGTAGAAGTCGTGGATAATTTTCTCCATTGCCCTTCTGGAAGATGTGATAGATCCATCAGGGCATCAGAAGGCAGTTATCTTGGTCTTATAGTTGGGGAAGGATAGGAGGGCTTGGTAACTACTTTCTCTGGCTTCTGCCCCATTGACCAGCACTGCTGCGCTTCTCTCTTTTAGGTCTTTCTTTATCACTTCTTTGCACTGCTTTGCGAGCTTGGACGTTAGCTTGTGATTGCCTGAGGCTTGTGCCAAACCATGCTGGTGAATTAACTGGAGAGTTTCCAAAGACAGGAGTCCATTTGTGGCTTTCTCACTCTTGGAATTCCTCACACAATCATGGAGGTGCTGAACCAGTGGATAATATTCCTTGTCGATGTCGTCAATAATGGCCATGATTCCCATGATTCCCATGTTGTCGCAACAGTGCCAAAGACCTCCCAGTTGGTGGTAATTCTGGGAATTCTCTTCCTAAACTTTGCAGTCCTTTCTCCCCACTCCGTGAAGTAGAATTTTGCATGAAGGAGATGGTGGTCTGATCCCGTCTGGAATAAAGCGCCCAACAACAGTCAGGCAAACCCGTCAATTGAATATGATGTGGTCAATTTCATTGTGGAACTGTCCACGGGAAACTCCAATGTCCAACATTTAGATTCGGCCTTCTGTAACTGTGAGTTATCATGAATGGCCTTGGGTCGACATGATGAACTTGACAGTCTCTCACCCTGTTCATTCCATTCTAGGCCATGAGTCCCTATGTGAAATTCTTCTGGCAACCTTCTCATGCCTATCTTAACATTAAAATCACTGACAGTGATCTTGTAGAATGTGTGGTTTTCTTTGTAGAACTTCTCCAGCTCCATGTAGAATTTTTTCAATTTCTTCTTTGTCGTAGTTGGATGTTGGTGCATAGACAGCGGAGATAGAAACTGCTGACAATGAATGAGCCACGTCTACATTTATTCAAGAGTAAGTGTCCAATTCAGGTTGTTCGGCATTTGAATGAATCAATGCTCATGGCTAAGTTAATATTGATGAGGATACTGACACCACCTACACCTCTATTGTCACATGTTCCAAGGAACAGTTCTTTTACGGTGTTGAAAATGGCATGATGTAATTGACATCTTCTTGTCTCCATCAGTCCAATGATATTGTACTTGATCTTCTGTGCTTGCACCATTAGGTCTTTGATGGATGCTTCAGATGCCACCATATATGCATTGAAAGTACAGGCAGTCATATTAGTCCTTCTTCGTTTTGGTAGCCTAGTTTGGCTCTGAGATTTTATCAGCCTCTCCTTGCTCATCTTTTTTACAGCTATTGGGTCTATTTTAAGGTCATGGGAATGAGGCTCTTTAGTCTTAATTGATCTTTTTTTCTTAATTCTTTACTTTCTAAGACTAAGTATACTTATTTTTACTATATAACTGTATAAAGACAAAAGCATGGTTAGAAGGGGCTGGAGTGATAATACAGCAAGTAGGCCATTTGCCTTGCACACTTCCAACCCAGGTTGAATCCCCAGCATCCTATATGGTCCCTTGAGCACCTCCAGGAATAATTCCTGACTTTTTTTTTTTTTAACTAACCTTCCAGTTCCAGAGTTCTGAGCCAGGAGTATATCCTGAGCATCTCGGGGTGTGACAGAAGGAAAAGGAGAAGACTTATTTTGCATTCCTATTAACCTTTTGGTAGAACATTTTAACAGATTGTGGGAAGGCTCTAACTGCATATTAGGCATTTGCCTTTTGGTGGGGTGAGATGACACCAGGTGGGTCTTTATTTCCATGCTACACAAGCTTGAATCTGTCTTGATGGACAGTAGTAGTAGGGTTGATATGCAAAGTATTTAATAATGGCTTCTGCCTCAGAGGGCTGGATATCATCAGAAAACAACTGAATTTGTCAGACTGTGTATAGTATGAATGTATAATTCATAGATGATGGTTTTAGCAGGTGCATATGTTTGTTTTTGGTCCATTCCTAGTGGTGCTCAGGGCTTCTTCCTGGCTCTGTGCTCAGGGGTCATTCCTGGAAGAGCCTGGGGAGTCTCATAGGATTCTGGGATGGAACAGGGGTGCCTGCATGCAAGGCAAACCCTCTACCTGTCTTCCTATCTCTATCCCTGGCTCTGGCATTGCTTGTTTTTACTGTGCAGTTTTGTGGTAGTAGGCTGTGGGCTAGTTGGAAGAATCTGGGATTTGAAAAGGATTTGAAAAGATTTTTTTTTCAGAGACTAGCTGCCATTTCTTAGCTGTGTACTTTTAGCTTTACTGTCTTCTAAAGGAAAATTAATAATACCTACTTCCAGGGCGAGCTCTGGTCCCAGCTTGCCTCAATATAGCCTCAGAAGCCAGAAAAACTTCATGTGCCCACTACCACAGCCATTTCCAAGGCCAGTGTCCACAGCTTGTCAGAGCCCCACCCCAAAAAATCCAATTTCAAGCTCAGGTATGTGGGTCACTGCAGCTAAGCTCATCAGGTTTTCGTGGAGCTGAAGATGGGCACCCTCTCCCCACCTCTGTCCCTCTGGAAGGCCTGTGGTCACACCCATAAACTATTTCCTTGCTGATGGCCATGATCCAGGGCGCGACACAGTGCAGAGCTGACACTGGCTCTCTCCATGGCTCGCGGCTGCTTTGAGCTAGGTATCCATCACATTTGTTAGAATTAAGTATGGCTCATATAGTTACAAGTGTGTGAGCACAATATCTGTTCTGTGGGGACATATTGGCAATTTCTTATACAGTGGGATAAAATGGTTCAATGGGTCCAGTTGTGAGATTTAATAATCTTCATTGACTTTCTCTAAGAATATATTCCTTGACCATAATTAGCAAACTAGCTCCAACAAGAAATATATAATATATTATTCAGTGTATTCTTAGGACAGACTCAAATAGAGGTTGAGAAAAAATTTGAAATAAGTGTTGTCCATAGTTGCAGTGTTTGGGGTTGACTAGTAGAATCCCACTACTTTCTAGAAATTCAGAAAGGGAATGTAAGAACACAAATTGGCCAGAATCGCACATAGCACCCCCCCCAATGTCATGACTTTACCAATACCATTCCCCTATATGGGCTGTAATGGACAATATAATTAGTGCCGGCTAGGGTAGCAGGCATGGGGATAGGGGATGGTTGGGAAATGAGGATCTTTGGTGGTACTGGGAGCACACTGGTGGTGGGATTGGCATTGAGCGGTGAATATTTCTAACAACTGTATTGTGAAAAACTTTTGTGCTTTGTAAATCACAGTGTTTAAATAAAGAAAAATAAATTAAAAAGAAAATCCACTTCGTAGGGTTTGATTGTTTTGGGTGAAGCTCAGATTTCTCAAATGGAAATGTGTGAGAAGAAAAGTTAGTTTGATTTGGAGCTTCCAGTTTCTCTGTATGTGACAAAGACTGCACCAACAGTGAATGAAAGGCACAGATTCCAGATTTTGTAGAAGATGATAGTTCACATTTCAAAACTCATAACATGTCTCTTTCTGAGCATTCTTAGACTTCCCAGATCAATGAAATAAGGCATTCTTCTAAATCATTGCTCCAGTCCTCTAACTCCAAATCTGTGCTGTGAGAAACCAGGGATTCCCTTTCAGCAATTTCTTGAGGGTTGAGTCTTCTTTACCAGGCTGACCGGACTCTTTTAACTGACTGAAGCTACTTCAAAGGCCAGGTTCAAACAATCCTGGTCTGTCTGTGAGTGGCCAAGAGAAAAAGAGGCAGACAAAGGTTTCAGGTTTCTCAATCAAAGTTTTCCGTGGCCCTGCGAGTTCTTTGTGCGGCTTTCCCGGCTGATTCAACTCTGACCTGTCATGCTGTGCTTGATATTTATATTTCTGGAAATGGTTAGCCACATTACTAGGTAATAAGTTTGCAAATTCCAAGTCTCCCTTGTAATCCAGGTCAGATGTTGTCTTGGGAGTGGGTGGGAAGTCCAAGACTGTGCTTTGCTTCAGGGTAGATGACGAGATCTTCTGCTGGTTGCAATATTCCATGGAACTTGTTTATACTTTGGGGAAGCGTCCCACGCAGGGCTCAACCCAAGTTTTCTTGTCTAGTATTTGAATTTATGCTGCACTTGCATTTTTCAATTATTATCTCATATTTAATGGCATTTGCCTTTAAAAGATTGAGAATATTCATATGGAAAGAGAACCAAGAGTTAATGAATTCAACTAACTTTTTTAAAGATGAGAACATACATAGGGAAAAATGCTCTTACTTTGCTAGAGGCAACTGAAGAGCTAAATGAAAGAATCCATTGGAAGAGACCAGCTTCCTAATTCCAAGTTGACTGCTCCTTTCATTTTTCTTTTTTTTGGGGCAACACCTGGTGATAATTAAGCGTTACTCTTGACAGTGCTCATAGAACCATATGGAGTGCCAGGGATCAAACTCTGGCCAGCTGCTTGCAAGGCAAGTGCCCACTGTCCTATTTCTCCAATCCCCTTTGACTGCTCCTTTGAAAAATCTTTTTTCCATTCTACTTCCTCATAGCATGTTTTCTCTTTGGCCACCTCTGATATTCTCAATTGGCTTCATCCATCTGTTGGTTTCAAATAAAAACTGTGCTTACTGTTATACCCATCCTGGAACTTTATCCACATCTAAAAGGGTTCAGGATATAAAAACAAAGAAACCACAGAAAAACAAATCCTGGGAAAAAGTGGGAAGATAGTGGAATAAAAAGGGATGCACAGGTAGGTTGTGGCAGGATTCATACCACGCAGGCGGAGAATCAAAATGTGGAGAAGTGCAGTATTTGTATATCTGAAATTCTTCCTCTAGATGCTCCAGGCTGGTGAGGAGCTTCCTTCCTCCCCTTTCTCCTTGTATTTTGTCATCTGGAGCCTGAGGGTGTAAGACCCCACACCCATGCCTCCTTCCTGGCCTTTCAGACTAGCAGGAATGTAATTGCTGGAACTGGCTATTCAGCTAAGTTCCCACATCTGCAAGTAGGAAGCACCAAGAGCAGAAGTGGCTGCAGTGGGAAGATGAAGACTTGGCCAATGAAAGCCAGATAACTCTGTACTCTCCTCCATTAGGGAGGAGGCGGGAACCCACAAAATCTTGCTACTCACAAATCCAGGAAGCTTATTCCATCCCCTCCTCCAGGCTAACTGCATTAAGTACTCATGCCACTGGTCCACAGCCACAGAGCCCACAAGCCCACCAGAGAATAGCACTGAGTGTAAAGACTCTGGATGTGTACAGTGGTTCCGAAGTCTAACCTGGGGATTAGCAGTGTCTCTTGCTCAGTCAGTGGGCAGTTTCTACAGTTTCTCAGTACATCCGTAGGGCCCATTTGTGTCTCTCATAAGCTATAGGAATGATTTCTGGGATGAGGGAAGTTGGGGGGGAAGCACTGATGGGGAGTGAGGAACTGGTATTTGCAATCCTGGGTTTTGAACCTAGTTCTAGTTTGTTATCTTGAGCAAGCATTTTCAGACAAAGTAAACTAAGACAAAATTACAGCCACGAGGTTCTGGAAGTAGTGTCTGAAACCAGAATGCCTGGTTTGAAGTCCTGGTGTTGCTACTTCTTAGCCCTGTTGCATTAGGCAAGCTGGTGAACTTTCACTTTAATGTCCAACCTGTGAAACTGGTCTGATGATTATAGGACTTTTCCTGTTTTGATGACTAAGTTATTATCCATATGAGCATGAAAACATCTGTTTCATTGTAAAGCCTATATAAAGACTTGCTGTTAATCTTACAATGGATGATTTTTTGTTTTTTAAGATTTACCTAAAATGATTAGATAAAGTACCAATGGCAAAGTTGATGCTCAATAGTTTCTTCTTTCTTCTTCTTTTTCTTTTTTTTTTTGGTCTGTTTTTGGGCCACACCTAGCAGTGCTCAAGGCTTGTTCTTCACTCCTGGTGGGCTCAGTGACCTAATAGGATGCTGAGGATCAAATCTGGGGCAGTCACATTCAAGGAAAATGCCTATGCACTGTACTATCACTCTGACACTATAGTATCTTCCTCATGAAATCTTAGCCAGCATTGGCTTCATGAGGATAGATAATTATATTGAAATCTGAGTACCAAAGTTCTCAAGAGACCCCAAGAATGGGAGGAAGCTACATCAGTCTTTCTCAGGGCAGATTATATAAATCAGCATCATAGCTGAGGACCATCAGGCATTATAACCCTAAGAGAAGATGACTATATCCATTCCTGAAGCCATAGAGCAGATGAGTTATGTTCAGAGGCCTAGACAATTGTCATCAATTCAAATCAACTCAGATCCTAGAAAAGAATTTGAATTGTTTTTAAAAATCTAGTTCATTTTAAAACTGCAAAAATGCATGAAAACAGCTCTGGAAATCCCATCTGTTTCATATTTACAGAACTCCTTGTTCTTTTGGTCTGGTACAATTGACTTACTTTTCATTGTGTTTCTATGGAAGAGTAGCATTTCTAAAGAAACTAGACAGGTTTTGTTAGAAATGTGCGTGCCTACCCCTTGTAATTGGTCAGACTGTCTAAGGATTTGATTACTTATGATTCACAAGGAGAAGTGATTATATCATTTAGAAATTTATGAACCTATTTTTTGTCAATGTGAAGCAAAGATATGTAGGCCATGAAGCACTTTTGTTTTTGCTTTCATGCTGAATAGGAAAGATTCTAAGGTTATTGGAAAAATCCCAGGTCAGGATGCTGTCTGAGTTCTATCACGTAGTATCCTATCTAATTTGGGCTAGAGAATTAATTTCCTCTATGTCCAGTTTTCTCATTCAAACACTGGGAAAATTTGCCTATCAGTATTACTTTAGAAAATTAGTACTACCCATTAAAGAATTGTTCCAGATCTTAGGAGAATAAATATTTCTTGTTCATATCACACTCAGATGAATATGATGATATTTCTTTGAGTGTCTCCCTTACAACCAGGGGTTGGATCTAGACCTCTGCCATTATGGGGTTTTGTCATTTCCCTGGGGTGAGGAAGCAGGGTGATGGTGCCATCCATTTAAATTTAAATTAATTATAATAAAATATTAAAATTCATTTATACTAGTATAGCTCAACTGCTGGAGAGGAAGATGTGACTAGTTCTTAGCATACTGTATGGCAGAAATATTAAATATGTCTATCACCACAGAACATCAACCAGATAAAACTGTCTTCTGAGGTTTTGGAGTGCTCTATGGCACTGCCTCCATGAAGACAGCAAGAGAGAAATGAAATCCTGTAGAATTTTGTAGGACAGAAAGAAAAGTCTTCCAGACTGAGATCAGGATTTATCTATCAAATAAAAAAATATTTGATAAAATATTGTGGAAAAAAAGATTAATTTTTTTCCAAATAGAGAAAATATAGAAGACATTGTATGATCTGAATTTTCAGGCTTGCTTTTTGTGACATTTTCCCAGTGTTGTAGAATATGCTCTTTTTCTTGACATAACTCACTCTCAAATCTATTGCTTTAATAAAAAAAAAAATCTCACTTTGAATACCTGAAGCTGAATATTAACTTAGTTTTTTTTTTTTTTTTCCTCTTCTTTCCTTTTGTAAATATTGATCTCCCGCTATTGACTTGGAAGGCAGACTCACAGCACAGAGAACAGATTAGCTGCAGGGAATGCGAAAGGGAAAAACATATGAATGTTTTTTTCGTCTGATCACCTTATTAACACATTTGGCCTCTTTTTGACTGAATTTTGCTTCTTTTATAGAAGTCCACCTTCTCTAGTTTACATCTAGGAAGTGGAACAGTATTGTGGGAATAGAATTTCAATATTTGGATAAAAATGATATAAAGTGATTAAGACTAGTTAAGGTCATCACCATGCAAATAAACATCCTTATTTAGCTAATAATTGACAAAGGGTAAAGCAAAAAATTTTTGTTGTCCTCATATCCAGTTCCATATCTATTATTTCATTTGGGTTATTCCCTTTTTGGGAGAAATTGCACCCTACACTGGGGAGACAGTCTGTTTTTTGTCTCTGAAACACCCTACAAACCCTTTCCTATCTCCTTTCCTGTCTTTTCACAGTAATAATTAGGAAACATATTAGGAATTTTCCACTTAAATCACATTTTGTCTCTAAATAATAATATAATAGTATTTCATTTATTTTATACATAATTTGACTCTTCTGTCCTGATGAGTTTTTCTCTAATTTGATTTTTTTGGCTCAGACTGATGGGAAACACGAGCTGGCCAAAAATGGATTTACATCTGGTAGGTCCCAACTGCAGAAGAACTGGTGAACTTGTCTTGTACCTGTCATTTATTCTAAAGAACTGTGTGTTTTTGTGTTACCATAGACTTCATAAATCAAACTAATTGAGCACTTGCTATGTGCTGAGTGTTGCCTGGTGGAGAACTAAAAAACAAAGCCCTGTTTGTCCCCAGTTTGTTTCCTTCACAGCCCATATCTCATTATCTAATTATTTTGCTCATTTACTTGTTTACTTACACATTGTCCATCTTGCCCGGTGGAAGTGCAGATGCTCTGTCTTTTTTTTCTTCAGTGCTATAAATCCAGCACCTGGCACATTGCCTGGAACAAAGGAGGTTCAAAATACAGTTTGTCATTTGACTGAAAAACATTGTTCATATTCTTCGGTCAGGGCATATAGTTTAGACTTCTGTTTTTCTAAGCTCCAGTCCTGCTAGATTTTCCTTCCCCATCCAGCCAAACCTTAGGCTGTTTTTCCCTCTCTTCTGCCTCAATGATTACTGTGGTCCTATTCCTTGGACATATTAATTGTATACAAATTGTGATTTCATTTATTCTCCTTTAATTTATGGTATTTCTATTTACCTCATCATTGATTTATCCTATAGCACTTTGAAAACTGCAAAAACGCCTCTATAAGTATTGTTTATGATGATATAGGTTGTTTTGAGATCAGTGGTGTGAGATTACAATTTTTGCTATGGAACTTTAGGATCTGGACTCTGTATTATGTCAGTGGAGAGTTGGATGAATAATGACTTTATTCAAATAGTAAATATGGACAACAGTCATGACCCCATAACCAACTTGGAGTTTCTCTTCATCTGCCCATATGTCCTTACACAAACCCCACTCTCTGCACCATCCTTAAGTTTTTCCTTTCTTGTCTCTACTCTTGACTTTCAAACCGACAGTTTTTTATTTCTGATATAGGCAGACTTGTTTTCCAGGATCTGTTATGTGCTTGCATGGAAGTTGGAGCAGTTTATTTGCTGTAGGAAATTGCAGTAAATCCGTCTTGACACTCTGACTACCAACCATATGCTCTGACTCAGACCTTGATGCTACCAGGTGGCTTTATCTTGAGTTTACATGGTTGGGGTTTCCAGGAAGAGAATATTCTTCTATTTTGAAACTGTTCTGTGATTACTCCAACGTGTTCTCCACTGCCTTGTTAATTGGGAGATAGAATTTGAGAACACACTCCTTTGAGCATAGATGCTTAACTATCCCACTTGCTGCTAGGCAAGGTGTCATGCTGGAAAAAGGAACTGGCCTCCTGTGCCTGGAATTGCAATGAACTTCCACGGGAGAGGCATTGTGGCAGATCCCTCCACAAGGGTCTGGATTTTGCCAGGTTTCTTGCAGAGTCATAGACATGGTCTCCCTGAGGATTTGGCACCAAGGGTTTTGTACCAACGATGTGAAGCACAGTGCCAAATTCTATTGCCGGAAACTCCTTAAAGGTTTGTTCAGTTGTTGGCAGCACACATCCAACGGCATGTTTTCAGTTGTTGATTTTTTACTTTTTTTTTTCCTTTTGCAAATGAGAACCAGAGGTGTAAATGTTCCGTACCAAAGGAACAAGATTATATCAAAAGCCACCCCTCTGCCTGCCCACGCAACACCCATGCAGTCATTTGTTTTAATCACATGGGCTTTCCAAGCTGCTAAGTATGTCAGGTCAGTGTTAATCTGTTCTGCTTCAGGCCACCTTTCAGATTAGAACTGGATGGACTCACCTGGCTAGATAATTTAGACATTTGTGGCTTGCCATGAATGTTCTGGTGTGCTTGCTTCCAACTCTCCCAGCTACTGGTTTGTTCCCGGAAGTGAGAGGAGACTTTATCTCTTTCTGTTCTGACAGAGACATTAGGGCCATAATTTAATTGCTTTTCCCACAGTTGGGCAGTGACGCACTATGATCTAGATGCATTCAGTATTGCCTAAGAAAATTCACATTTGCACTCTGGCTCACCCAGCCCATTTTAAACCCAGAAATGCAGAGTCTTGTGAAAAATCCATGACTGAATCTGGGTTCTTCTTGACTTTCCCTCTGGATGTCTTTGAGCAGTGAATCTCTGAGCTCAGTTGAATCTCAGAGGTCAGAATCTCAGAGCTCAGACTGACCTATGTTCAGACAAGTCTTTTTTGCTTCCCTATGTTGATTTCCGTATAGGGAAGTTGCCAAGCTGTACCAATGACCCCCCCAAATGTGGTTTCATTGCCCCCTTAATTACCTCTCTGACTTAGCAGAAAATAATCTTTGGTTGCTGAAGACAAAAAAAAATGCTGTTCTCCAGCCCCATGCCTCATGATTGGAGCCTTGCCATTTTAGGCCTTTCCGAGTCCATTAAAAACATTCAGAGAAAAGTGGAGTCAGAGCAGCATCTCCACAGGTCTTTCAAACACAGGCAATCCGTTTGTGTGTTTGATTTATGGGGCTGACTATGGAGGAGGGGCATTCTCTGAAGTGGTTCTCAGGTCAACTATTGACAAGAAACTCTGGGACTCTAATGCATTCAGTGAGATATCTCTTAGCATCCCCAAAAGAGACCCAGTTCCTTTACCAGGGGTCACATTTCGGGCACAGTTAGCTTTCAGGTGACCTTCAATAATTACAGGCCATTTCCTTTTGACTTCTAACATCACATCCTCTGCATCCTTAAAGGTTTTTCTCTTTGGTTGCCACTACTCATTAGATGACACTCTCGGAGCCCTTCCCTTTCTTTCCTGAATCTCCCCATCCCAACCCCTCCCCTGTTCAAATATTTTTTCCTTGTTTTGAGTGTTTCAGGCACCTCTATGATTGTGCAAAGAATGCCGAGGGAGAGACACACACAAAAGGACGCCTGTCTTCAGAAACTCTGGAGCTCATTCGCCAACGTGGCAAGTCACGAGCCTCAGGTGACCAAATGCTAATGCCCAAGCTTGCAAGCGGTGCAGAAAAGTGATAAAGGAAGACCTCAAAGACAGAAGAGACGAAATACTAGAAAATGCAGCAGAAGCCTGGAGAAGAATTTGCACCACCCGCCTGTCCTTTGCCAACTATAAGACCAAGATGACTGCCCTCTGACACCCTGATGGATCACATCTTCCAGAAAGGCAATGGAGAAGATTATCCATGACTTCTACTCAGATCTCTTTGATAACCACAACCACCTGCCCACATAACAAATTCCACAGGATGGATATGTCATTCCCAACGTTATCCCTTCTGAAATCCGGCATGCCATTTCGTTGGTAAAGAAGAGAACAGCACCAGGCCCAGACAAAGTCAGACCAGAACACCTGAAGAATCTGCCATCGGTACTCATCAATACACTAGCTCGGCTCTTCACACGCTACCTGTCTGAATGCAAGGTGCCCTCCCCAATGGAAAACCAGCAGGAAAGTTCTACTGTTCAAGAAGGGAGACATTCACGACATTGGCAGGAGGAAGAGAGTGGTATGGAATGCCTTCAAAGGCATTGAAGAAATAGCTAAAAGGACAAAGAACCTCCGGCTCCGGGCACATCTCTTTGACTCCACTGTTCTCCCTGCATTAACATACGCCTCAGAGACCTGGGCCCTACGAAAGCAGGATGAGAATGCTATTCGAGTCTCCCAGAGAGGAATCGAAAGAGCTATGCTTGGAATATCACGTCTCGCTCAAGTGAGAGAAGGAATTCAGAGTTCTGACCTCCGTCGCATTTCCAGAATCAGGGACACTGTCTCGTTTGCCAAGGCATTGAAAATAAGATGGGCTGGACATGAAATACGATTTGGAGATGACCGCTGGACTAGAGCCATTACCGACTGGATCCCATGGGATGTCAAAAGATCACGTGGTCGCCCACCTGCAAGATGGTCAGACTTCCTTGTCAAGACTCTGAAGGAACAGTTTGAGGCTCTTCATATTCCTAAATCAACCAGATGCCATTGGGCTACATTGGCACGTGATAGGGTCAAATGGAATGCTGGCGCCCGCTAGAGCAAATCAATAAATAATGGAATTCAAGTGATCAAGTGATCAAGTGAGGTTTGTGTCTTTAACCTGGACACAATGGAGAGAGCTACATTCTGTCTCTGCTCTAGCAGCTTGCCCTACAGACTTGGAAATGTTGTGTAAGAATCTTTGCCGTGGTACAATTCTGTTACATTTTGTCTGGAAAAGTTTTACACATTAAAAATGATGAAGTTTCACCTTATTTGCTAGACCAGGCAAAGATCTTTAAATGGGGGAATAAAAAAAAAAAAACAACCCAAAAAGGTCTTCCTGAAGCAATTGTACTCAAAAGACTCTTGAGTACGTAAAAGCTCATAAGACACAGTAGGGTGGGGCCATGTAGGGGTAACAGAGCCTCAGGGGAGCCTCATTTGGGACCTCGCCATCCCTGCCTTTGAAAGGCTTTAATCTCCCCTAGATCTCTCTTGACCGGAGCACTTTGGGTGTTTAGCTCTGACCTGTACCTTTGGAGGAGGGGAGTTTTAAACGGGCTCCCAGCTGAAATGAAGATCATGGAATAAGAACAGTTTTATGCACCTTTTTTTTTTGAAGAGGCGCCTAGTTCTGTGACCTCCCCAGACAGACCAGCAGCAGGGAATATTCTGCATTGGGGGGAAGAGAGGATGACTCTGGGCTTCTTCAGTCAGGAGGTACAAACCCTGCCTCCTCTAAAAATGTCCTGTGGCAATATTTCCACGCCTAAATTGAGGTGTCTTTCATTTTATGCCTTACTTCATTTTGGAGTCTGTTGAGCAAAGGAGAGATTTGTGGTAACTTGTCAGGGCTTTTTGCGATTCTCAGAGCAGGCTTCTCCAGAACGCCTGCCCTCAAAGATAGAGGCTTCTTTTCCTCTTCGAGAGGGCTGAGTGCCAAATCTCACCAGAATTCACACCCAACTGCAGAGAGTGCCAGTGACTATATCTCTCAGGGCTCTTTCTCCCAGTCCCTGCAATAATCCGTTTGTGCTGTGCAGATGGGGCCCCATTAGACAGGGATTTCGGAGTCTGCTGGATTCTTTGGAACACAGTTTTTAATGATGTGTTAGCTTTATTAAGTCTGGCGATATCTCACTGAGTTTCTATTTCAATTCAATTACATTTCAAATGAAATGTCACATTGCCTTTCAGGTGCCAGGCATATGTTAGATCTTACCAATGGGGGAGGAAGAGTATGACTCTACTTTTTGTGCAGTTTAGCCTCCACTTAATTGTCTCACAAACTTGACCCTGACAAAGTAAGGCAATAGCATTAGAGTGTTAAACTTATATTCCTTATTATTATATATAAGTGTTCCATATTATAATTCCTTATATGTTTTACATTATAAGGAATTATATTAATCCTTATTTTCCTTATTATTGTACATAAGTGTTAAACTTATATTGCTTTTCATCCAGATAAGTGCAATTAGAGAGCATGAATGTTATGATGAACCTAAACCTATCTATTCTATAATCAGAGAGGTAAACTAATTTATGTTATAAGAAATAGGGTTCAACTGGTAAATTATAGGATAACTTGCCAAAATTCAAATGAGAGAGACTCTTTCCCAAATGTTGGCAGTAAAGATAGGGAAGAAATGAGGTAAGGACCCATATAGAAGCTGAGAGAATACTGACATCCTGTTTTAAGTAGTTATTACAAAATGCCTGGAAACAAAAAGCTCTGTCTCTTTGGTCTCAGAAAAACCACCCTTGGCCACGGCTGTTAAGCAAGCACCCGACTTGTTTCCTCTAGCCTGACTTCAGAATGGAGTTATGCCGAAAACTATACCACTGATTAACTTGTTCTTTTATAAAACCACTCCCTCTTCTGAGGGAAGAGATGTTTTTATGCACTGTCAGCTCTGCTTCATTTTTATGTTTTAGCATTGTGAGCTATACGTGTCCTTAAAAGTATGCAATAATTTCTCATTTGGAATCTCTGATAAGTATAGTTGTGATTGTAAACAAAGGACAGGAGCAGGAAAGATGATGGAAAAGAATAGAGAAAGAAAGACTGTAAGAGGAGTCATACTTATGGAAAATACTTTAATATATTAATATATTGATATATGATATATAATGATATATATGCTTGCTAAACAGTGCAGAGAAGCGATAAAAGCAGACCTCAAAGACAGAAGAGCAGAAATACTGGAAGATGCAGCAGAAGCCGGGAAAAGTATTCGCACTGCCCGCCTGTCCTTCGCCAACTATAAGACCAAGATGACTGCCCTCCGACGCCTGATGGATCTATCACATCTTCCAGAAAGGCAATGGAGAAGATTATCCAGGACTTCTACTCAAATCTTTTTGATAGCCACATCCACCTGCCCACATACCAAATTCCACAGGATGGATACGTCATTCCCAACGTTCTCCCTTCTGAAATAAGACATGCCATCTCATCGGTAAAGAAGGGAACAGCACCAGGCCCAGACAAAGTCAGACCCGAACATCTGAAGAATCTGCCATCGGTGCTCATCAATACACTAGCTCGGCTCTTCACACGCTACCTGTCCGAATGCAAGGTGCCCTCCCAATGGAAAACCAGCAGGACAGTTCTACTGTTCAAGAAGGGGAGACATTCATGACATCGGCAACTATCGCCCCATCTGCCTGTTGTCTGTCATCTACAAAGCTGTTTACACGAGTCATCCTGAACAGGATTAGCAGAACACTAGATGAAGGTCAACCATGCGAGCAAGCAGGTTTCCGGAAAGGATTCAGCACAATCGACCATATCCACACAGTAACCAAGCTCATTGAGGTTTGTAGGGAGTACAAGATGCCGCTCTGTCTCACGTTCATTGATTTACAGAAAGCCTTTGATTCTGTGGAGACTGAAGCAGTCATCGAAGCCCTAGTCAAACAGGGTGTTCAAACCCAATACATCAAGATCCTTCGTGAGCTGTATTATGGATTCACCACCAGGATCTCACCATTCTACAAAGAAGTGATCATTGATGTCAAAAAAGGGGTTCGACAGGGTGATACCATCTCACCAAAACTCTTCAGTGCCACCCTCGAGAACATCATGAGACAATTAGAATGGGAAGGAATGGGAGTGAAGATAGATGGTCGGCAACTACACCACCTCCGCTCGCTGATGACATCGTTCTAATAACACCAAACATTAGCCAAGCGGCACAAATGCTGGCTGACTTTGACCGAGAATGTGGAAAGGTAGGTCTACAGCTGAATCTGAAGAAAACTATGTTCATGAGAAATGAACTAGTTCCAGAGGCCCCATTCTCTCTCAATGGAACAAACATCTCTGAATGCAGCAGTTATGTGTACCTAGGTCGAGAAGTCAACATGATGAATGACCTAAAACCTGAGCTGCGCAGGAGGAAGAGAGCGGCATGGAATGCCTTCAAAGGCATCGAAGAAATAGCTAAAAGGACAAAGAACCTCCGGCTCCGGGCACATCTCTTTGACTCCACTGTTCTCCCTGCATTAACATACGCCTCAGAGACCTGGGCCCTACGAAAGCAGGATGAGAATGCTATTCGGGTCTCCCAGAGAGGCATCGAAAGAGCTATGCTTGGAATATCACGCTCTCACTCAAGTGAGAGAAGGAATCCGGAGTTCTGACCTCCGTCGCTATTCCAGAATCAGGGACGCTGTCTCGTTTGCCAAGGCATCGAAAATCAGATGGGCTGGACATGTAATGCGATTTGGAGACAACCGCTGGACTAGAGCCGTTACCGACTGGATCCCACGGGATGTCAAAAGATCACGTGGCCGCCCACCTACAAGATGGTCAGACTTCCTTGTTAAGACCCTGAAGGAACGGTTTGAGGCTCTTCATATTCCTGAATCAACCAGATGCCATTGGGCTACATTGGCACGTGATAGGGTCCAATGGAAATGTTACTGGCGCCCGCTCGAGCAAATCGATGAGTAACGGGATTCAAGTGATCAAGTGATGATATATAATATACCATTGACCTTAATGTTAAATTTTTGATTCATCACCTAAAATGGGGCTTATTTTTATAATAAAAAATACATCACTCGGGGCGGAGCGATAGACCAGCAGGTAGGGCGTTTGCCTTGCATGCGGCCGGCACAGGCCGGCCCGGGTTCGATCCCGGCATCCCATATGGTCCCCCGAGCACCACCAGGAGTAATTCCTGAGTGCAGAGCCAGGAGTAACCCCTGAGCGTCGCCGGGTGTGACACAAAAAGAAAAAAAAAAGTTAAAAAGTTAAAAAAAAATATATCACTCGTCTTTAATGATATAAGTAATTGCTTGTTGCATGAAGTTTGAAAAAATTCAGAGAAGACCAACAAAGAAGTAAAATCACCCTAAATTGCATTTATTGGAGCTTTTTTTGGTCTTGGGATTTAGTGTCTGTTCTGCCTATAATTAGATTGTCCTCTTTTTTTCCCTATTTGTTATTTTTGTTCTGCCTTTTGTTAACTTTGGGCTTAGGTATACTCAATTTATATTTCCTAGAACTGTAACATAAGATGAATATTTGAAATCTTTCCCTTTTTTTTATTATAGGCATTTACTGCTATAAATGTCCATAGAGCTGTGCTTTATGTATCTCAAAGTTTGGGTATGTTGTATTTCCACTTTTATTCGTTTAAAAATATTTTTTACTTTCAATTTCTTCTTTTTCCCACTGATCACAAATGTAATTAATTTATGCATAATTATAAAAGTACCCATTTCTCTCTTGTTTCTGATTTTTAGTTTTGTACCATTATGGTAAAAATATGACATGATTTTAGACATTTTATATTTTATTAAGCTTGTTTTGTAAAATTATATGCTATGTCATAGAGAACATTCCATGTTTTCTTGAGAAAGTATGTTCTCTGCTGCTACTTGATTGAATGATTTCAATATGTCAATTAGGCTCTTCAAGTCTAAAGTTTATTTTAAGTATGGTATTTCCTTACTGTTTTTCTATCTGGATGATTTAACCATTTAAAATGATATAGAAGTTCTTTACTATTATGTTTATGCCTGTTTCATCCTTTTAGATATATTTAAAGGACTTAGAGATTCCTACAAGAGTATGCTACCTGCACGGCAGAGCCTGGCAAGCTACCCGTGTTGTATTTGATATGCCAAATACCAGTAACAATTATAGACCTCATTCCGGAATGGATTGAGGCTCTTTATGTTCCTGGAGCAAGCAGATGCCTTGGGCTCTACTAGCATGAGACAGGACATATGGAGATGTTACTGGGGCCCGCTCGAGCAAATCGATGACAAACGGGAAGACAGTGATACATATTATATATAAATAATTACCATAGTCTCTTTACCTTTTGTAACTTAAAGTTTATTTTATTTGAAATAAGAGTTCCTCTCTTTTCTTTAAAATTTTCATTTATATGGATATATTTCTCTCATTCCACCAATTTCTTTCCGTGTATATCCTTAAAACTGAAACAAATCATTTTGCGACAGCATACTACTTGGCTCTTTTAAAGAAATCACTCATTTACTCTGTGTGTTTTTTTATGATGTATTTTCTTTCTTTTATTCCATTTTGTGGATAACATTGGTAGCCCTGTCTTTTTCATTTTTTTCTAAGCTGTCTCAATATATACATGTCTCAGCTTTGCCAGTTTCAGGGTGAAACTGAAGATGTCTACTGTTTTGTATGTAACCTGAAAGACTAAGGAAGCCGATGGTTCACTTTGCTCTAACTTTCCTTTGAGGGAATTTCGTGGACTCTAGGTGTTCAACAAGCACCTTGCTGACAGATGGGATGATTTAAGCAAAATAAATTTGTGTCTCCTTCCATCTTTTTGGTTATTATAATTGTTTTCTTCCCACTACTTTATATTTTATCAAACTTTTTAATGAAGATTTGTGAATGGTTTTCCAAGCTCTATCATACCTGTTCATGTATAAATATATGAATATTGATCATTGGAGTGAGCTGGGGGTCAGGGCAGCTGGGGGTCAGTAGTCTAGAATGTCCTAGTCTGTTATGTTGGTGCTTTATTATACATCACATATCAGTGATTCTACACTAGAAACAAATACCCATTGTCTTGATATTACTTTAATTTTCCTTAGATTTAATTTTTTTGGTATACATATATATATCAGACCTGAAGGGATGGTCTAAGGCTCTTCATGCTCCTGGAGCAAGCAGATGCCCTTGGGCTACACTAGCACGTGACAAGACGTATGGAGATGTTACTGGTGCCCACTCGAGAGCAAATTGATGAACAATGGGAAGACGCTGATACAAGTGACAAGTTTTATATATATATATATATATATGTGTGTGTGTATATATATAATCTTACAGGACGTGTTAAGACAAGAGGAGCAACAGTTTATAGTAGAAATTATTTACTGTCAGAAAATCTGAGACTAAATCTTGGTTATTTAAGACATAAGACACTGGTTATTAAGATGTTTATGACTCAGAGTCAAATTAGCTAATTTATCTGGACCCAAATTTCTTATCTGTATAGTGTGGATAATAATACCTACCTCTCAGAGGTTGCTTGTGTGGGAAAAGTGAGAAGATTGAATGAAAAATGAGAGTGCTGTGTTGATGAAAAGTATTCTTGTTATAGCCATCTATGAAAAGTAGATACATTTTTTTTCATTGGAGTGTTTCAGAGACATTGCTCAAAAACATTTGAATAATTTTCAAATGATTCCCCATGTTGAAACTCTTTCTAGGAAAGAGTAGCCATTTGGTTCCAGGAAAGTTACTCATAGTTTCCTATACCAACTGGAATTACTTTGAGGTCTGACAGGTATAACTGCCAAGGCAAGTAATCAAGCAAGTTTGTGGTACTAGGGGACTTGTGATTTCTTGTTACTGAGTCTTCTTAATTAACAATGATTGTTCCTATATCACAGCCAATACACACCCCTTTCAGCAAGCTGCTTTTCAGAATGAACCTGCCTTCATGACTGGAATGTCAGAGGAATCACTTTCAAGCAGCAATAAAAAACTTAACCACTCCCAACATAATGGGGAAATCTATCATAGTGTCTATGAATGCTTTCTGTCAGCTGTAATCCCCATGATAGTCCTTTGGGAGTATTTATTTGAAGTCTCAGAATTAAAGAAGCAATGCCTTCTCTGTCCCCCCACACTTCAACACGAAAGGCAGTCAAATCTTTCCCAACATTTTTTCTCCTAGACATTTCTGACAATGTTATCCATACATGAAGAACCTGGAGCATTAATATCAATATCAGTAAACTTGTATTAGGCATTTCTTAGATTGTACATGGACCTGTGTTTAGAATTACTTTATATAATTTATAGTTATTAAAATAGACACAAAAGATTATGTGAATTTCCTCATAATATCTCCAGTGATATCTGACTCATATTAGAGAATTCTTCATATATGTTCTTTTTTGTGGTCCCATGTTGACATCAGAAAATCAACCTTCACCATTTTAAAATACGACTTCTCTTTGTTATCCTATATCTACTTTCTATTGCTATTTAATATTCCTCATTCCATTTACATTCATAATTCTTTTCTACTTTGTCCTCTTTCATTATCAAATTGTATTGTTTCCCAATTATATTTCTTTTTTTCTCCTTATTTGTCTTGTAAAGTTTAACAATGGTCTACTTTATTGAGTTGTTCATGTGAGGCTATACTCTTCAGAGCTGTTGTTAGTTGTGTGGAAACTTTAATGAGATTAAGAATTGGTTTGTGTGTGTGTGTGAGAGAGAGAGAGAGAGAGAGAGAGGAGAGAGAGAGGAGAGAGAGAACTAGGGCGTATATATTGGGGATAAGTAGCAGCATAACCTTATTTTGTATTTACCTGTCAATGTGCACTAAGCAGAACACAGGAAGGAAAACAGAACAGGGAACCCTGAGAGAACTAATTGTTTTTTAATAAAAGGTTGAGTCATCGGCAAAAAGGGAAGACATTGCTCTAGAGAATTGGGGAAATAATTAGGTCCAGGGAGGCAGAAAGTCTGATCCAGATGGTGGGAACTCCAGGGTAAGGGTAAATCACGCATCAGGGAGAGATAAGAATTAGCTGGCATCCAACAGTTGTAGGCCGGGGTGGTGGGAATATCAGAGCAAATACTTTTATAAAGCTCCTAAGCCTAACCAATTCCAGGTAACGGGAGAAATATTTGATTAAAAAATAGGCATGCAATAGAAAGGTCCTGAGAGCTGATCTAAATTAGAGCACTTTATGTACTATATTTCTTTGGATTCTTTGCTGCATTATTTCATATGCTTGGTCTTGTTCCAACAAATTATTCTGTATATGCTTTGAGGCCAGGGATCATGTTTATTTTCTTCTAAAACCCCTAGCACAGTGCTAAGATCATGATAGGAATTCATTCAATTTGGACAATAAGTTTAAGAATTAAGATTGATTAGTAAAAAGAGAGAAGAGATCAAATGTGTCCTTTGAAATTAGCATAAGTCATTGCTTGGAGCAGTGCTTCTCAATATTTCCTGACTGTGGCCTCCTTCTGACCTTGCTTCCTGTGTCTCTCCTACCTCATCTTATAGATTGGCACTTATGAGGTCTATACGTGACTTTCCCTTGTGGTTCCCTGGGAATTTGCTGGAGTTATTCACCCAACATGGTGTTATGGCTCCCCAGTTGAAAAAATACTAACTTAGGGGGGCCTGGAGCATGTTTTGCCATGGAAAACAATGAGAAAATCAGAAAAGCGGGTTCATTGGTTCTTAGTCATGGAGAGAACTAATGCTGCAGGTGGAGAACTATTTACCACTTGTGGTCACCTCTCTCTTTCTCCAGTCATTTGTATGGGCAAGACTAAATGAGGCAGGGTAGGTCCATTGAACTGCTGTGTTGTGTAAAAGAAACCCCATCTCCATCTATTCTAACACCAGTTCACATAATGCTTCCTAATGCTTCCCTTGATACTTGATATGTTGGTTATTAGTGAGTCATTTCTGCATGTCAAAACTTCCAAGGAATCTCAAAATGGGCAGCAAAAATATGCTGTTCAGTGCTTTCTTTCTTTCTTTTTTACATTTTCTTGCTTTGTAAATGTTGAGCCATATGTTTCTGAACATACAGCTGTCCTTCGTCAGAATCGCCCAGAATAGCTAGATTCTCCTGAACCTTTCTGGGTGCTAAGTAGATTTACATTTCAAACCACATGTGGAGAAGTGCCTGATTTACAGCATTTCCAACCCCCCCCAGCTAGCAAGTTTTTCTTTTTAATAATCTTAGTTAAACCAACAAATATGAACTGTTATTTAGTTTCATTCATCGCTACTACATTTCAGCTACTTAGTTGTCCTGTAACAATCTGATAATTTCCATGATTGAAAAACAAGTTCTTTTTGTGGGCTATGCTGAATCTTCTTAAAAGCCATGTATAGAGCCAGATAAGGTTATTTTTGGTATTCAGGAATATTCTAAACAGTGTTTGACGTGAACCGAGAGCTATATCACACATGTGAAGAGAGAGCCTCTTCAAGTTTGACTTGCCTAAAACAAACACCAGCAACAATGAATACTGTATCTTTTCTAATTCTTCATTGGCTCAATGAACCAAGATATTTAGAGCAAATACCTCCCCTTCTCCCGAATGGTTTCCTAGTGAAGTGCAGGCTCCAAGGACTAAGCTGATTAAATGGAAAATAAATGATAGTCAAGGCTCATTGAAGAAGAAGAAATGCACAAAAATAACTCTGGGAGATTATCTGAGATGATGTCATACCATGGAAATTGTGGAGAGAATTGCAGTAGATATTAAATATTAAATATCTGTTTGTTTCATTTGATATTTTATAAAAAGAGGCAGAAATATGATTTGGGACATTTCTTCTGAAGAATTGACTTGAAATGGCCATTTGATGACCTATTCAGTATAGATTTTTTTTAAGATGGAGATACTTTTATTAAAATCACCTAATACAAGTAAAAAATGATGAACTTATACATAATCATTTTTGACTATATATAAAAGAATATATTCCTGAGACTAGTCTACCTATGAGTTCTTGTGCCATTTCTTATGTTCCTATCTCTGGACACAATAAATATTTCCCTCACAAGTAGTGTCTTCTCTTTTATTATTGTTATTGTTATTATTATTATTATTATTAATGTAGCACACTTTCAATAATGTTTGGTTTTGATGTGCAAAGTTACTGCACCTCATCCTAGTAAAAGATGATTTTTTAATTGAAATTTAGATGTGAGGAGGGAGGAAAAAAGGGAGTATGTGTTTAAGGGGAGAACTTTGCAGAATAGAAAAAGCAAGATATAGTCTAGCAAGTATTTATGAATATGGGTTTGAAAAGCAAGCCCCAAATGATAGTGAGAAGGAGTTTTTGTTCAATTCTTCCAAATATTTTTTTCTGGAGTTTTGCATACATAAAAGTTAATGTAGGCATTATCACAGGAAAGTCTTGTACTGCTGATGGTCTTTTCTTTTTCCCTTTTCCTTTTTCCTTTTCCTTTTCCTTGCCTTGCCTTTTGTCACAGTGGTTCCTTCTCTATCTCAAATGCCTTTCCTCAAGCACTTGAAGCCATCTTCCAACTGTGGACTAATTCTCCCTGGGCCATGTCTCTACTGTCCTAGAGTTTTAGTCTCATATTATGTTTTTAACATCCCACAAGTGAGTTCAGTAATTCTATGTGTGTTTCTTTTCTGGCTCATTTCATTCAGTATAATGATTTTCATGTCCATCTCTTTATAAATGAATTTCATTACTTCATTTTTCGTAATAGCTGAGTAGTATTCCATTGTGGAGAGATACTATAGCTTCTTTAACCAGTTGTTCTTGAGAATTTAGGTAGCTTCCCAACTCTGTTGATGTTCTTTTTATAATTCTCATGGATTCTTCTATAACTTCTTTTCTGAGGGTCCAACCTTCTCAAGGGATGGCCTTGGATTTATGCATCTGGGTGGATTCCTTGAGTCTCTGTTCTCCCAAGCAACTCAGCATTTTGTATTTCCAATGGATGTGGTCCTCATGCCTTTGTGCTACTTCAGGGTTAGACAATCTCTTCTAAAATTTTATTAGTTCTCAAAAGTACATTTACATTATGGTGTCGGGGGAGGGCTATCTGCCTGCAACATTTGACTCCCCTCCCTAGAGAGTTCACGTTTAAATCTTTAAGGGCTGAGAAGTTACAGGTCAGTCTTCTGTAACTTCTTCATATTAACAAATGGGCACATACCTGGCCTAAGTCAGGGAGTGAGATCTTATGATAATTTAATATTAATGGGGCCTAGGCAATGGTTTATTGGGTTTCAGAGTTATCCGTCTGAAAGAGAAATCAGGTGGTCTAAAATAACCCTTAAAATGTTTTTTAAAGTTGTTTTTTTTTATACCTTAAGATAGAAACAGGGTTTCATCTTCGGACTTGGAGAGTAAAAAGCTTTCCCTACCAAGGAGGGCAGCAGAAGCTGCTTAATGGGAAAGAAGCAGTAGCCATAATTGGGAACCCAAAGTCTGCAGAAACTTGCCGTGTCTCAAAGATCCCTAATTGCTTTCTCATTTGAGGTGCTGTGAATTCAAGATTAAGCTCCTCACAGACTTTGGACAGAGATTGACCCTTAGGATTGAGTACATATCCTAAATATTGTACATTTTCATTGTAATTTTGGCATTAGAAGAGGGAATATTTTTGCCATGGAGTTTTATTTTTATTTTTATGTTTTATTATATCAATTGAGATATACAATTACAGAGCTGTTCATGATTGGTTTCAGTCACACAGTGTTCCAGCACCATCCCTCTGCCAGTGCACCCTTCTCAACACCAATGTTCCCTCCCCCTTCCCCAGTCTGACTCTGTGGCAGGCCACTCTCCTCCCTCCCTCCTCTCCTCCCTCCTCCTCCTCCTCCTCCTCCTTCTCCTCCTTCTCCTCCTTCTCCTCCTCCTCCTCCCTCCTTCTCCTCCCTCCCTCCTCCTCCTCCTCCTTCTCCTCCTCCCTTGCCCTCTCTCCTTCTTCTTCTTCTTTCCTCCTCTTCCTCCTCTCCCCTCCTCCTCCCCTCCTCCCCTTCACCTCCACCCTCCTCCCCCTTCTCTCCCTCCCTCCTTCTCCTTCTCATCCTTCTCCCCTCTCCCCTCCTCTCCCTCCTCCTCCTTCTCATCCTCTCTCCCCTCCTCCCCCTCCTCTCCCTCTTCCCCCCTTCTCATCCCTTCTCCCCCCCTCCCCCCCCTACCTCCCCCTCCTCCCCCTTTTCCCTTCTTTTTCTTCTTTTTCTTCTTTCTTCCTTCTTTCTTCTTTCTTCTTCCTCCTTTCCTCCTTCCTCCTCCTCCTCCTCCTCCTCCTCCTCCTCCTCCTCCCCTCTTCTTCTTCTTCTTCTTCTCTTCGTCTTTGTTGTCTTCTATCATCTTCATCTTGGTCTTCTTTTCTTCTTCATTTCTTCTTCCTTTGCTATTTCCTTCTTCCTTTTTTTCTTCCTCTTCTACCTCTTCCTCCTTCTTCCTCCTCTTCCCCTTCCCCTTTCTCTTCTTCTCCCTCTTCCTCTTCTTTTTCTTCTCTCTCCTCTCTTTTTCTCCTTCTCTTACACATTTAGTGGCTATATGTCTTTCTCTTTCTCCAAATCACGTATGTGGAGAAAGAGAAATTTCTAATTCCCTACCTTCATAAAGTTTTTTTGTTCTTTTCCAATTTCCCTAGCTTGAGATTATATTTTCTATTTGAATTGCTTTTCTCCTGTTTCTGGATGTAAACATATGGCTATGAACTTTCTTCTTGGTAGTGCTTTGCTGTGTTACGGTTTTTGTACATCATGGTATTTATTCTCATTCTTTTGTTGTTGTTGATAATGCTTTTTGTTTTTGTTGTTGGGTCACACTTGGAATTTTCAGGGCTGGCTTCTGTCTCTGTACTCAAGAATCACTCCTGGTGGGCTTCGGGACCATATAGCATGCTGGTGATTGAACTCAGGTCAGCTGCGTGTAAGAAAAACAGTTACCTGATTACTATCACTCCAGCACTCATTCTCACTAGTTTTACAGAATATATTTATTCCTTTTTATTTCCAATTTGGCTCATTACTTACTCACTAGCATTTATGCCTAGCTAGTGATAGAGGGGTTCTCCAGATTTCTTTTTTTGTGGTAATTTTTAATTTTTCTAGTACTTTGTCCAAAAAAGATACAGGATGTAATTTATGGTTTTTATAAATTTATGGGCACTAATAGTTTGGCAATGCACACTGGCGAGATGTGCAATGTGCACTCAGATGTAGTTTCAATTTTTGGTGTGGAGGAACAAATACTACATCTCTATTAGTCCCAGTTCTTCCAATTCTGTATTTAGGCTTTTGTTTCCTTTGCCGATGTTCTGTCTGGTTGATATGTCCAATGTGAGAGGGGTTGTTAAAATCTCTCCCACCACTATTGTGTTTTCATCAATGTGTCTCCTGAGTCTATGAACAATTGGTTTGTAAACTTTGCTGTCTTTTCCTTTGATACATCTATACGGATAAGAATTAAATCCTCTTGACCTAATGATGCTTTTTATCTGTTCTGTAATGTCCATCCCTATTTCTTATTGCTCTCTCTTTATCTGGAATGCTTATTTGGCTCGATTTGTAAGTATGGTTGTTCCTGCTTTTTTGTTCTACCATTAGCCTGTATTGTTGTTTTCAACTTGTTCACTTCTACCTTGTGTTCATCACGAGAGTTCAGTGTATCGTGGTGTAAGAAGATTAAAGTTGGATTTTTTATTCCTATTCCATCCTATCATTCAGTGACTTTTGTAGCAGAATCCAACACATTATCGTTTAAGAGATTATTGATAGAAAGAAAGTTGTTCCGCCATTTTTTGAAATTTTGGTGATTTTTGTAGATTAGCATTTAAGGTAGGAGAGGTGTACCAATACCTTGGAGAGTTGTTTTGATGCAACAAAATGACTTCAGCTGCTGCTTGTCTGAAAAATATTTTTATGACTCTCTTTGAACCTGAGAGACATCCTTGCATGGTAGAGCTTTCCTGGTTGAGGTAGGGTTTTTTCATTCAGTGTTTTGAATATAGCATTCCATTTTTTCTTTGTAGATTTACTTTTGATATTTCAGGCCCAATAAGTCAAATTTCATGCTACTTTTCTTGTTTTTGAGATTTATGTTACTCATGTTGCTTTTCTTGTTTTGAGATTTTGCTCCTCTCTCCCACATGAAGGAGGGCCATTTTGCCATTTTAATTGCAATGTGTCTTGGTGCAATTAAAGTTTCCCGTTGATATTCTTTGGCCTCCTAGATCAGTGTACCAGTCTCCCTCTTCAAACGGAAGAAGTTCTCAGCTATTTTTTATTCTATCAACTACCAATCATTCTTCTCGCGTTCAATCTTTCCTCTTCTAGAATTCTTGTGATATAGATGTTGTTCATCTTGCTATTGTTTTAATGCTTATTTTAGTTTTCTTTAGCCAAGTCTTCTATTTTATAGTCTGTATTGATCATGTTGCACATCTTGTAACTTTGAGATCCCTGATCCCATTTTATATTTCTTCTATTCTGTTGCTCAGTCATGGTTGGTTGTTAAACTGAGTCTCCTTTAATACTTTCCAAATGAACTTTTCATTTTCCATCAATCTTTCTTTTAAAGTTGTTTATTTTTCTCTTCCAATAATTTCTCTGTTCAGTGAACACAAGAGGGATAGTTGCTCTGAAATCATCTTTGAACAACACTGTCAGTTCTGATATACTTAAGGAGTTTCGTTTTTTACTTTTCCCCATCTCTGGATGTGACTGATCACTTTCATTTTAAGATTATTCTTTTTGTAGGGAACTAAGGGTGGAGCTTCTAGTTTTAGTGTTCTGAAAAAGCAGCCCACTGAGTCTTTTGTTAGCATATATGACTTTACTTATTTTTGGTAATTTCAAATCCCTTATGAAGATTTCTACAATTATTGCAAGATTGGGCACTGACTTGTATGTCACTTGTCACTAGTCTTGTCACTTGTGTTTTTCACTTGTCTTCTCGTGGTTCAGTGATTTGCTGGAGGGGGCACCAGTATCATCTCCATTCATTGAGAGTGAAGTCCATTATTGTTTACTGTTTTTGGCATCCACCAAATACGCCCACGGTGTAACTTGCCATGCTCTGCCATGGCTCTGGGTTCATCCCAGGTGGCCCAGTCTTTTTCTATGTCAGACCACAACTATCCAGGGGCCCAGGTGGCCAGAGCCGCTGGGTGCCGACAAACCTGTCTCCTGACTGCCACCTGATGACATAGCTGGGCACTGCAGCCACACATCAAACACCTTGAGAGCAGGACTTGTACTGTATGAACAAAAAAGGGTTTTATGTAACTATTGCCTTGTTGTTGCTAACATGGACCCCTATGCACCTAGGAAATCACAATTACTGGTTCTTGGCTGTGATGTGGCAGCATAGTCCACTGAGCTGTGACGTTGAGTAGCAGATGTGTGCATAAAAGCAGTTTAGCAAACTGGTCCTTATAACAGAGGAGAGGGGGAGGGAGCATTTTTGCATTTGCCGAGAACTAGTTTGGAAATGGCTGCTATAAACCAGTCCTAATGGGTGACTCACTTACAGTTGCTTTCCTAGTGATGATTTTTTCTCAACTCTTACTGAGAGTGATTGCTTGAGTCGTTATTGGTATGACTGGTTCCCAGTCTTTTACTATTAGATAGTAATGCAAAACTGAACATTTTGGGTTCTTTGTGCTTAGTGTCTCCAGATTTTTGAGAAATTAAATCTGGTGCTCTCACTTTTTTGGTGGTAACCTTTGCTTCCCTTTAGCTCTGAGCAGTCTCTGGCTACAAGCCTCACGAAAGGGTGTCTGACAGTTGCAACTGAATGGGTGAGATCTGGTTAGAGGCAAAGCAAACTGTGAACTTGATGGGAAGAGCATGGCTGTAAACTTTACTTGTTAGAAGCCGAGGCTGAGAATTCATTGCAGAGCTAGGGTGCACTCATCCTGAAATGATTATTTCCATCAGGGTCAGAAATGGTTGTGCTCCCACTTTGATGGTCCTGAAGTTTCTACTATACTAGTTCTAGTATAAAATCTGAATTCTGTGGAAAGTCTAAGTGCGCGGTAAAAGGAGCATTGGCACTTGGTATATTGTTATGGAGTAATCAATTTACTGCTTACTATTTGAACTATTAATCAATTTATAGGCAGGTAATTGCTTTGATGAAACTATGGGTCAACGTCAAAGCTCTAACTCTGGTAGTTGTAATTAAGACAGTGTGGTATTGGTATAGAGACAGACCTGTAGACCTGGAATGGAACTGAGTATCTTGAAAGCACTCACAAATATACAACCACTTAATCTTCGATAAAGGAGCAAAAATATTAAGTGGAGCAAAGAAAGCCTCTTCAACAAATGGTGCTTTTAGGAAAAACTGGGCAGCTACATGTAAAAAAATGAACTTAGACCTCCCTTCTAATGCACAAGAAGTCAGATCAAAATGGATTATAGATTCACCAATATCAGACATGAATCTATAAGGTACATCGAAGAAAAACAATAGGAGAAACGCTCTTGCTGACATCGAAACAAAAAACTATCTTTAAAGGCGACACACCACAGACCAAGCATAAATGGAAGCAAGGATAAACAAATGGGATTATATAAAATTTGAAAGCTTCACCGCCTCAAAAGAAACGGTGACCAAGATACAAAGGTAATCCACAGAGTGGGAAAGGATATTCACCCAATACCCATCTGACAAGGGGTTAATATCCAGGAGATATATCAGGCACTGTGGTAGCACTCCACAAAACGCGGGGCCCAGGCGATAGCCCAGCGGGTAGGCGTTGCCTTGCTGCGGCGGCCCATGCGACTCCGGTTCGATCCCTTTGGCAGAAATAATCCCCATATGGCTCTTTGTTTACGCCGGGGTAGTTTCACTGGTGCAGAGGCCGGAGGACGCGCGAGTGGGCTGAAAAAGAAGAAGAAAAAAACAGCCAAGCCATCAAAAAATGGGAGAGGAAGAAAATGAACAGAAGCCTCCAAAGAAGAAATTGAATGGCCAAAGGCATAAGGAAAGTGATTTTCATCTTTAATCATCAGGGAGATGCAAATCAAAACAACAATGAGTACCATCTCACACCACGAGAGACTGGCACACATCCAAAACAGCAAAGAACAACTGGTGCTGGCGTGGATGTGGGGAAAAAAAGGGACTCTGATCCACTGTTGGTGGGAGTGCCGACTGGTCCCAGCCCTTTTGGGGAAACAATATGGGCATTCCTCCGAAAACTAGATATTGAGCTCCCATTTGATCCAGCAATAGCACTCCTGGGAATATACCCAAGAGACCAAAAAACACACAGCAGAAACACTATCTGTACTTCTTTATTCATCTCTGCGCTATCCACTATAGCTAGAATCTTGGAAACAACCTAAATGCCCGAACAGAGGACTGGCTAAAGAAACTGTGGTTCATCTACACTATGGAATACTATGCAGCTGTCAGAAAAGGATGAAATTATGAAATTTACCTGCAAATGGATGGACATGGAGACTATCATGCTGAGTGAAATTAGTCAGAAGGAAAAGGACAGATATAGAATGACTGCATTCATTAATAGGATATAAATAGATACCAGTGTTTTTTACTAAGTATGGGGAAATGGTAATGGCAGATTAAACTCACCACTGAATATACACAGAGACTTAAGTGATAAACTCTAAATATCTGCAGGCTAGACAATGTATTGTAAAAGAAGAGGGGAGAGATGCAGAGACAGAGAGAGATAGAGAGAGAAAGAGAGAGAAACTGGGGTACCTGCTAATTGAGGCAGCCTGGGGTGGGGGGAGGGTGGACATTGGTGGTGAAATGGGGCACTGGTGGAGGGATGGGTGCTGGAATACTGTATTACCAAGAACCAATTATGAACACCTTTGTAATTGTATGTTTCACGGTTAAAGTATAACATAAAAAAAAATTTTTAAAAAAAGAAAACTATGGGTCAGCTTAATAACAATTGCTGCCCAATTCCAGTAAAGAAAAGCAGTTGTGAACTTCTCTCTAGAGAAAATCAGATTTTACCAAGGTGACAGGCAAAGCATGGCTCATCTAGAACTGTGTATCTAATTCAGGGTCTCTGAAATATCTAACAATGTATTCATTTAATATAGCTATTGTATCACCAGTTTTAAGATTATTCAAGTTCTTTGCAAGCAAAATTAAGCTTGTTAATGATTGTTGTACTAGCTCTCTTCTAAATGCAATAAAGGTGAGAGAGTCAAAAACACTTCCATTATAACATTTGGTGAAATTTGACTCAAATCTATTTGTGTTATTTGGTGCACAGAGGGGCTTAGTGTAACATTAGTGGTTCCATGTGCTGCAGAAGTAAACATGGTCACTGACTTATTGTAGGATTTTGATTGAAAGTATTTAACTATTTGACTTCTTTGGTATGTTACAAAATAAAGAACATAGCACATTTTAATGAGAAATACTTTACATGAAAGAATTTTATTTCTCTTCAAAAGAGTTTTTGCAAATTTTCTCCAAGAGCATATTCTTAATCAGTATTTACTAAAGAATACTACGTGATGCCATTTTGTCCAAAATGTAAATTAAACATAACGAAACCTGAACATGCTTTTTGTGAGCTTGAGAGAAGGTTCTATAGAACCTTTCATTTAGTTTCAAAGAGAACAAATCTGAATCGGAAGATTATACTATTCTAGGAAGTTCTGCCAAGACAAGGTGAAGCTTTTTGTGATCACTTAGGCTCCTTACATCTTATTTCCCACTCCCTATTAACTTGTTTCCAAGGAAATCTAACTCATTAGGAGTCCTGAAGATGAAATGACTATCTCTTGGAGTATCTTATACTTGACTTTCATGATGTCTCAACTGAAATTAGTTGAGAAAAGAAAGCCAGATTGTCTTTGTATTTACTCTGTGGAGAGAAAATTAACTATTCTTTGGAACACCTCTTACTGTCCTCACAACTTTTTCATGCTGATACTGTCTGTTTGAAGATTGTTTGGAAATCAGAGTTTAACTCACTGATAAGGAGAGATTTATTTAAAAGTTTTGGTCTTTGTTGCTTTTATTGAGGTAATGTTTGCTGTATGATATTTTATAATCTTCACTGATACTCAACACATGCTCATAGAGCTTAACATTTAAAAAACCACGCCCCGTTACCTAAGCCTGCCTGCAGATATCTTCCCACAAAGTATCTCTTTTTGACTCATATCTGATGTAGTCCATTGTCACTTCTATTTGTAACCATATTAATATCTGTTAAAACTACTGAGTATACATTAGTATTCTTTAAAACAATACACACAAAGTCTTTGAATTGTTATATATGTTCTTTAACATCTACTCTACAGAAGTATTTATAATTTATCGCACCTGATCTTTTTACCGGAAAAAGAACTAAGCACAGGCATCAAGTTCTCATTACCATCACTGCTTGCACCTCCGATTTAACTTGGCTTAATAATTGTGTAGTCTATTTGTTTCTTTTACTTGCAAATAAGAGAAGGCCCAAAATTGAGGTTTTTTAATTTTTATTTTTACAATTTACAAAGGTATACAATTAAAAAGTTTCTAAGCTTAGCGGAAACACCATCCCTACTTTTATGTTTCACTTGCTTGGCATTATTCCTAATAGCCAGAATCTAGAAGCAACCCAGAGTGCCCAATCGATGACTGGATAAAGAAGCTTTTGGTACATCTACTTTAATGGAATACTATGCGGCTGTTAGGAAAAATGAAGTTATAAAATTTTTGCCTATAAATGGATGGACATGGAGAAGATTTATGTTGAGTGAGGAAATTGTAGCCAGAAGAGAGAGACAAAATTGAGGTTTTAACAGAGATTGAGATATCTGCTCTGGTAGCTGCTGATGATATAGATTCTTAAATTTAAATGAGTTTCCTGGAGGTGGGGAGGGGAGAGAGAGAGAGAGAGAGAGAGAGAGAGAGAGAGAGAGAGA
>JAJIBD010001802.1:0-91068 GCA_021461705.1 Cryptotis parvus
GGAAGTGTAAGTATTGTAACTTATAAATCTTAGAGAGATTCCAGCGCTGGTTGTCTCTCTTCTCTCACAATCTTTTTCCCTTGTGGCTGGCAGCTGTCCCACCAGAGTGACTCCATTCAGAACTTTTGCTCTGTTTTCTTGGGAGTTCTCACTCTGTTTTTCACTTGACTGACTCCATCCTGTCATTTGTGCTCAGATCACAAATCACCCTTTCAGAGTAAATCTCCCTGACCACACTCTAAGTAGCCGCCAGTCACTTTGCATTGCTTCCTTCCCGTGTTCATACTTTTTGTCATCTTGCCCCTGTCAGCTATGGTCTGGGTTCTCTGTTATTTTTCATTCCCCAATTGAATATAATCTTAGGAAGGCAGAATTTTCTTATGACTCATTCACAGTTTTTCACCCAGTGTCTTGGGTGAAAAATGCTTAACAGCTTGGGATTCCAGACAACATTCAAATACTGTCGGGTGTTCCAATGTTTTGGAATTAAAGTTTGCACTGTCATTAAAATGAACTACAGCAATGGTCACTGGTTACAGTGATATCTGAGAAAAAAAATTTAAACACTGGCCATTATGCTTCTGAAGCCAAGTTTTCTCTAGAAGACAAGTAGCAGCAAAACGCCTCCATGCTTCAATGACTGCATTGATTGAACAAGTATTTATAGAGTTACTATCATGCTCAAAGATCTACACCCAGACCTGGATCAGTAATGAAAACAGACAACTTAGTTCCTATGCTCTTAAGTCTTTCATAGATGAAGGGTTAAAGTCATCTTAAGAAAAAAAATCTTTGGGGCCGGAGAGACAGCACAGCGGGTAGGGCATTTGCCTTGCATTCAGCTGACCCGTGTTCGATCCCCAGCATCCCATATGCCCCCCCCAGCACCACCAGGAGTAAATCCTGAGGGAAGAGCCAGGAGCAACCTCTGAGTATTACTGGGTGTGACAAAAAAGCAAAGAAAAAAGAAAAGAAAAGAAAAAAAGAGAAAAGAAAAGAAAAACTTTGAAAGCAGAGTAAATTCCTCAAGGGCAGGCTAAGTGACCTTTATTCTTGAGACATTACAATGATTTGTTTTTTAAATCTATCTGTGCACTTAGGGCCACTCTTGGAGGTACTCAAGAGCTATTCCTTGCTTTGTGCTTAGGAGTGACCCCTGTCTATGATAAGGAACATTGCATATGCTCAGGGAACATATGCAATGCTGGGGATTGAGGTAGGCTCAGCCATATGCGAGGCAAAGCACCTTATACCCTATTCTATCTCCTGGGTCCTAAAATGGCGTGTCTTGAACATTGGTAGGCAATGGAGATGCTCAACACAGAAAAACATTGTGCACTTAAAACAATCACTTGTCACTTGTCTTCCTGTTGTTCATCGATTTGCTCAAGCGGGCACCAGTAATGTCTCCATTCATTGGGAATTAGGCCCATTATTGTTGCTGTTTATGGCATATCGAATACACCACAGGTAGCTTGCCAGGCTCTACTTAAAACAATATAAATATAATTTTTTGTTGTGAACCTATTGGTAATATAAAATGTCAAATGGAATTTGAAAAGTAAATACTTGGAAAAGAAAGATGTGGAGTGGAAAATAAAGGAAAATATAGCAAGTTGCACTGGATCCTTCTATTTGTACATTGTGAGGGAAGCAGGAAGCCAGGCAGGGAGGGAAGCTCCAGAGCAAACAGATTACTGTTTGATCCCTTCTTTTATTGGGAAGTAATAAAACCAACTACCTGCATGGCAGAGCCTGGCAAGCTACCCGTGTCGTATTTGATATGCCAGATACCAGTAACAATTACAGACCTCATTCCCATGACCTGATGGAATGTTTTGAGGCTCTTTATGTTCTTCAAGGCGAGCAGATGCCCTTGGGCTACACTAGCATGTGACAGGACATATGGAGATGTTACTGGTGCCCACTCGAGCTAATCGATGATGAACGGGAAGACAGTGATACAGTGAATAAAACCAACTAGCCCAACGGCTACTAAAAGCCCACCTTGTGAACACAGGAACCGGTAAGGTCTGATAAGACCTTCACCTGGCACCAACACAGACCCAGAGAAGACTGGACGCTCTCTCTGAGTAAAGACCTTCACCTGGCACCAACACAGACCCAGAGAAGACTGGACGCTCTCTCTGAGTAGTTCCAGCAGGAACGAATACCAGGAAAAGAATATCAAGGAAGACCATCTACTACTCCCAACTCTTCTACTTGGCAACCAACTTAGCAACAGATTCTTACCTAGGTAGAAAGTCCCATGTGGGGCAGGTTGAGAGAAAGTCAACCTGAACAAAGAAAGCACCTGTATGTGCTGGTGATCACCTGTGCTTCCCGTATCTCCCCTCTGGAGATGTGTAGTTCCATACCTTCATACTTTAATGCTGAGATGGGTACTGGAGCTTCCTCTCCACTCTGGAGAAGCCCGCACTCTTTCTTGAGTGTGCTACTCTCTCTCTCTCTCTCTCTCTCTCTCTCTCTGCTCACTCGCTTGCTCGCTCTCTCCTCACCCACCCCCACCCTCAAACTTCCGAATAAAACCTGTTTTTATTTCACTGCTTCTCTCCTTCTGAAAGCTTCTTCTGAGAGGCAAAAGTGATGGGCCCTAAAGGCCTGGGGAAGGCCTGGGGGAAGGTCTGGGGAAGGCCTGGGGAAGGACTGACTTTCCTGCAAAGAACAAGGCTCACTCACTCCAGACTCGGTCCTAGATTTCCCCAGCCTTTCCCTAGGTGGCAAAGGTGAATAGAAAGAAAATGACGTATTTCCTTCTCTAGACTACACCTCTCTCCTCCCCACTTCACATGAGTGGGAAAGCATCATGCGTGCATACAAGTTATTTTCTTTTTTTTTTTAAAGAAGCACTTAATTTTTTTTTTTTATTATATCACCGTGAGATATACAGTTACAAAGATGTTCATGTTTGGGTTTCAGTCATACAGTGTTCTAGCAACCATCCCTCCACCAGTGCCGATTTCCTGTTGGGGAGCCTCTGGGTTCCCCTAATAATACCAGGAAAGGAGTTTCCTTCTAACAAGTTAGGTTCTTTTTCAGTTGGAATCCTGATGAAGTTATTCCTAGAAGTTAGTAATACCGGGATTATTAAGACATATCCGAGGTTTAGGGCTCCACCTATAGATTGAAGACTGTTATCTGCAGTATCAAGACTTTTTTTTTTTTTTTGGGAAAATGAATTTTTGAATAGGCTTTGAAAAGTCTTCATTGTGTGTGTAGGTATCAGTGTGTTTTGCTTTAATTAATGTTTACAGTGAATAAGGGATCAGTTTTATTTTAGATGAATTTCCTTGTGTTACCTGCTTTCTTGTAATTCAAGGCTTTGTTTTAGGTATCACTTGTATCGCTTGTCTTCCCATTCACCATCGATTTGTTCGAGCGGGCACCAGTAACTTCTCCATTTGTCCTGTCTCATGCTAGTAGAGCCCAATGGCACCTGCTTGCTCCAGGAACATAAAGAGCCTCAAACCATTCCATCAGGTCATGGCAATGAGGTCTATAATTGTTACTGGTATTTGGCATATCAAATACGACACAGGTAGCTTGCCAGGCTCTGCCATTAGGTAAGGTTGTGATTTCCAACAAGAATAAAATGAAATAAGATATTTTAAGATCTTTTTGGGGCAACACCCAGCAGAGTTCAGGCATGACTACTGCTTCTGCACTCAAGGGTGACTCCTGGTAGGCTTGGGGGACTGTATGGGGTGCCAGGGATGGAATCCAGGTCAATCGCATGCAAGGCAACACTCTACCCACTGTACTATCACTCCAGCCCTTAGTAGCATTTTAATTGGACACTTTGAGTTAGTATTTTATCATTTTATTTTTGATTTAAAAAGTTATTTGTAACTAATTTACAATTATGATTGGGCATTATAATATGGAATGAGCAATAAAAAGAATTGCATGCAACTATTATATAGTCCTTTGAAACATTTATTCAGGCATTCTGTCCTTTGAAACATTTATTCAGGCATTCTGTTGCAGGACTCCTCTAAGAGCCTCTGCATCTGCCCTGGATTGCCTCCTGCAGGTCACTTTGTAGATAGGGGGTAGTCTAAATGTGGCAGTTTATCTGACCATGTATTCTGTACTGGCTGGTATAAATATTCTCTCATGCTACCACAATCATCGTGGGACTAGCTAGATCTTACCAGCATATTTGCCTGGCCACGTTGGATCTCTAGGTAATTAGACCAGAGAGAAATGCTGTTTGCTCTCTGCAAGCAAGCAAGCATGGCTCCCTGATAACTCAAAGGCAACTAAAATACAATACTACCGTGAAGTCCTTAGAGGAGACTCTTGTGAAGGCTTGGATAAATATTTAACTGGATTAGTATCGTCTTTGTTACAGAGACATGCCATCTCAGAAACCCCCTTCTCTACCCTATAAAGGCATTTCCAGGCAGATCTTGGCTCAAGACATTAGGTGAGGTGCTTGGAGAAATTACCTGAGAGCATTTGACCCTCCCTGCCAAGGTAAGTTATATTTAGCTTATAGCTCCTCCCAGATCTGCTAGGAGGCTTTGAATTAGCTCTGGGTTCTAGTAAACAGCCAGAAGGCCTCTTGAAGTTGCTACATTTCTATAGAGTTGTTTTCTTGTTTTCATCTCTAGATAGCCCAGCCCAGAATGGGCCCGGCTTGGGAGTTTGGGCAGATTTCCAGCTATAAAATAAGCTACAAGAAGAAAGAACTCTCTCTCTCTCTTCCCCTTTTGCCATTTTGGCTTCCCTTAGTGTTTGCTTCTCGGTCCTCTCCACACTCTGTTGGGCCTCAACACGTGGTGGCAGCCATCTTGGCCTACATGTGACTGGGGCCTAGCTGGGAACCCAGAGTCCGGAAGTTTTCCCTGCTCTTGGATTGTATATTGGAACCTGTGATAGTAAAGCCCTTTTAATACTGCATCGGATTCCTGAGTTTTCATCCATTCCCCGCCTGCTTCGGAGGTAGAAGGAAACTCGCTTCCCAGCACTGTCAGGGACCCCGGTGGCGTCCCCAACAGCATTCAATTGATATTTATTGATTAAACAACTCAATAAACACTTTCAATAAACCCCAATGAACACCCTATCAAACACGGTTTAATAAAGTAGCAGGTACATACAATTGAGCATTGCCTGCCTTCAAAGATCTATGATTTAATGAGGAGCTTAAATTTTGGCTTAGGAAGAGATGGGCTTCACTTGTGTCACTTGTCTTGTGATGGGCTATTGCGAGAAATCATCCGCCTAACTAAAATCCCCAAGGTTAGGGTATTTCTTCAGTTAAACATGCACCCAGGAAAGAATAGAATAGATGACAAAATATCTGCCAGCTGCAAATTTATGCCAGATAAGCATAGACTAGGACTGTTTAGGATCTTTTAGATCTAGGGGACAACATATGTGTTGCATATGTACATATGTACACATGTATATATGTATATTATGTGTGCATATGCATATAGATGCATATATGTATATCTAATTATATGTGTTCTATATATTACATGTATATCTGTGCTCAGGAATCACTCCTGGTTGGCCTAGGGGACCATATATTATATATATAAATTTGGATTTGGGGCGACAACTGGCAGCACTCAGGGCTTTCTTCTGGTTCTGTGCTCAGGAATCACTCCTGGTGGGCTTCAGGACCACATAAGGTCCTGGGGATTGAACCCAGATTGACGCATGCATGGCAAGCAACCTATGCACTGGATTATCACTCCAACCCCAGAAATATTTGGGTGGGTTTTCTTTGCTTGTTTGTTTGTTTGCTTTTGTGGAAGAAGAGGTTTGGGGCCATCCCTAGTGGTACTTAAGTGCTCCTGTCTCTGTGCTCAGAAGTGATTCCTGATGGTGCTCAGGGGACTGTATGTGGTGCTGGAGATAGAACCAGGGTCAGTCACATGCAAGGCAAGTACGTTAACTTGTGTGTTAACCCTATACTATTGGTCACTCCCTGGAGTAGAAATATTTTTTAGAAGTGAAAAGAGATAAGCCAGATGTAGCCAGTGCAAAAACACAATCAGGAACTTGGCTCGTTTAGGATCAGCCAAGGCTCCATTGGCTAATTTCATGCTACAACTACAGAGTTGAGCAGAGAGATCGGTTCTCAAAGACTAACCTATTTATTATACCTATTTTTTTTTTGGCTTTTGGCGTCACACCTGGTGATGCTCAGGGGATACTCCTGGCTCTTCACTCAAGAATTACTCCTGGCAGTGCTCAGCATTTGGGATGCCATAGATAGAACCAGAGTAGGCCGAGTGCAAGGTAAACGCCCTACCTGCTGTGCTATAGCTCCGTTCCCTATTATGCCATTTTTTAAATAGAAAAATTGCTAACCTCCAATTATCATAAAAAAAGAAAGAAGAGAGTAAGAGAGAGAGAGACAAAGAGAGCCTTATTATGCCATTGTTAAGGACATTGGCTTTGACCCTGAAAAGCTTAGGAGCCATGGAAGAGTTTGAATGGAAAAGGTCCTATCACATGTTTTGAAAGGCTCATTGTGGTGAATTTGACAACTTTTAGGAGCTCTGAAAGATAGCAGAAAAATCAATTAGTATTGTGGTTCACAAGATACGTTGGGGTATCACAAAATGTCATATAAAACTTTGACTTTCCGTGGTCACATGACCTTCCGTGGTCCTCAGGTCTTATCCCAGCGCTGTGCACAAAGATCACTCCTGGCAGTATGGGATGTCGAGTCCTGAACTTTGTCAAACACGTGCAAGGCAAGCACCCTCCCCACTGTACTACAGCTTCTGGCTCCCAACAATTAAAACATTTTTTTAAAAAATCATAGTAATATTTGACATCACTTAGATTCTGTGTGAGTGTCTAGCTGATCAATTCCAATTTCAACATGAGACCATCTTATATTCCCTTCAGTGCTGTCCGTCCTTGCAAAGTAGCATTTTGGGTAGTAATTATAAAAAAAAAAAAAACACCAAGATTGTTTGACAATTACTTTGGAACAGAAACCAAAGCTGGCCATGTCTAATTTAAGTTCCAGGTTCAAGATGTTTCTACATGCTCAACAGCCATATACATTCCATTAACAAGTACTGTGGCTATTTAAGAGTGAAGGAGAAAAATATTTATGTCTTGGTTTCAAGTATTTGTTCCTGGAGCACTGTATTGTTTTACTAGCTTTTATGTTATTGAAGTGTTTTATTCTGTGACCACTCAACAAATCATCTCATGGCTTAAACATGAGAAAAAATTACGCACTCTTGGAAGCCAGAAATTTAATATCCAGATCACTGGGACAAAGATGTCAGCCAGGATACAGTCCTTCTTAGGAAGGTCTTTAGGTGTCACGTGGTTTGTCTGGTGGCTAACTCACTCACTTCTTGGCTTCTACGGTCACATGACCTTCTCTTCTATTCTGCATCATCTTCTCCTTCCTCCATTTTGTCAAAACGTAATTACATTGACTCACCTGATAATCCACCAAATCTCTCCATCATTATAGCATCAATTCAATCATACATATAAAAGCCTTTACTAAACAAAGGAAGTTTGCGGGGCGGAGCGTAGCGATAGCCCAGGGGGTAAGGCGTTTGCCTTGCACGCCGCCCATGCCAGCCCGGGTTCGATCCCCGGCATCCCATATGGTCCCCGGAGAACCGCCAGGAGTGATTCCTGAGTGCAGAGACAGGAGTAATCCCAGAGCGCCGCCGGGTGTGACCCAAAAAAGAAAAAAAAAAAGGAAGTTTGCAAGGTTCATGATCTCTTTGAATGGCCATTGTGCAGTCTACACCATTATGTTGTTCACTTGATCACTTGATATCCCGTAGTTCATGGATTTCCTCAAGTGGGCGCCAGTAACATTTCCATTTGACCCTATAACATTTCCATTTAGCCCAATGGCATCTGCTTGCTTCAGGAATACGAAGAGCCTCAGACCGTTAATTCAAGGTTTTGACAAAGAGGTCTGACCATCTTGTAGGTGGGCAGCCACATGATATTTTGATGTCCCGCGGGATCAGTTGGTAACAGCTCTAGTCCAGAGGTCATCTCCAAATTGCATTACATGTCCAGCCCATCTGATTTTTCATGCCTGGCAAACGAGACAGTGTCCCTAACCTTGGAACACTGACAGCGGTCGGAACTCCAGAATCCTTCTCTCACTTGAGTGAAGCGTGATATTCCAGCATAGCTCTTTCGATTCCTCTTTGGGAGACCCAAATAGCATTCTCATCCTGCTTTCATAGGGCCAAGGTCTCTGAGGCATATGTTAATGAAGGGAGAACGGTGGAGTCGAAGAGATGTCTCAGAGCCAGAGGTTCTTTGTCCTTTTAGCTATTTCTTCGATGCTCTTGAAGGCGTTCCATGCCACTCTCTTCCTCCTGCGCAGCTCAGGTTTTAGGTCATTCATCATGTTGACTTCTCAACCTAGGTGCACATAACTGCTGCATTCAGAGATGTTTGTTCTGTTGAGAGTGAATGGGGCCCTCGGAGCTAGTTCATTTTTCATGAACATAGTTTTGTTGAGATTCAGCTGGAGACCTATCTTTCCACATTCTCGCTCAATTATGTTGTTAGCCTCTCACAATACTTGTATGGGACTATAAGAATTTTTGTTTGTGCATAAATGGTTTTATTTTTTGTTTTGGGACCACACCTTATGGTGCTCAGAGCTTACTTACTCTTGAGCTGAGCTCAACAGGGCTCAGGGGGACCATATGGGGTGCCAGGGAGCCACCCCAGGCCTACAGTGTGCAAGGCAAGCACTCTACCTACTATAGAATTTCGTTGGTCACAGTAAATATTTCTTTTTAGCCTAGGGATGAGACCACCAGGGCTCTGTGGATTTATTAAGTGTGGAAGCCTTGCAAATATGGTAGATCTATCACTTGATCACTTGACATCCATTATTCATCGATTTGCTTGAGCGGGTGCCAGTAATGTTTCCATTTGACCCTATCACGTACCAGTGTAGCCCAATGGCATCTGCTTGCTTCAGGAATACGGAGAGCCTCAAGCTGTTCATTCAAGGTCTTGACGAAGAAGTCTGACCATCCTGTAGGTAGATCTATACAACAGAATATTAGTCATATGAAATACTGACACATTACAGCAGAGACGAACTTTGAAAACATCAGGTTTTGAAGAAGACAGTCACATGGATCACATGTTTTATGATCCATGTATAAGAAGTATTTAGAGAAAGCAAACTAAGTCAAAAAGTTAGGTGTTGTCAGGAACCAGAGGTGAGAGAGAGAGAATGGAAAGGCCAGTGAGTAGAGAAAGTTTGTCTTTGGAAATGATGAAAACGTTATGGATAAAATAATTATGATGTAGGTGGGACCCATGGCTGCCTTCTGTGAGGTGGGAAGGAAAGAGAGGTGGTCACTTTCTCCCCAGCCACCTCTGCTGCCCGCGACCCGCTTGGCAAGCTAAGGACTGATAAAGTCTGCAGCGAACCACTCCATTGCTTGGTTCTGAGCCCCACCAGCCCCACGAGGTAGCCATCAAGCCACACCTGATGTTGCTTGATCTGAAAGCACAGGAGTTGATTCCCACCTGCCGAGATTTCTTGGGGAGCCAGAGACTCAGGCTGGAACGAGAAACTGCTCTTTGCAGGAAAGGAAAGTCAGTCCTAGGCCTTACTCAGAGTTTGTTCAGAGTTCTTTTCTTCCTTACAGAAAAAAGAATTTTCAGGAGTAGACGAGCAGTTGAAGTAAACAGATTTTATCATGGAGGTTTTAAGACGGGAAGGAGGAGGGAAAGTGAGAAGAGAGAGAGAGAGAGAGTACCCATCTCAAGAGGGGATACTAATACGGTTGACACATGTGCTCAGGTACCACATGTGCTTGGCCACATGGGCTCAAGCAGCACATGGGCTCAGACAGCATATGCATGCAGTCCTTCAGTCCTTTGGTCAGGATGACTTTTATAGTGTTTTTCCCAAGCTACTCCCACATGGGGCTTCAACCTAGGTTGAAGTCCTTTGCTAGGGCCATTGCATTGCCAAGTGGAGTACATTTTGGGAATGGTCTTCTTTGAAAATCTTTTTCTTGACATCAGTTCCTGCTGTATCTTCTGTCCTGGAATGTAACCGGATTAAGGACTGGGCAGAGAAGGTAGATTCAGCTTCCTCAAGATCTATTGAGGGTGAAGTCTTATCAAGTCTTGGTTCATTGTCGGGGAACACCGCCGGGGTCCCCGACAGTGTCAGGACAGAGGTTCTCTTCTACCTCCGAGGACGCCGGGAGAACAGATGAAAACTCACAAATCCGGTGCAGTTCCAAAAGGCTTTTAATGGTACAAAATCTCTTCCACAGCACTCCAATATAATGAACAAACTTTAGCTCTGGTCCAAACTTAGACCATACAAAAGAGTCTAAGTCTCCCACCAAAGAGAGAGGATCTCACCCAAGCTCAATCCTACCTAGAAGAAGGAGCAAAAGGCCAAAGACCAAAAAGTCAAAAGCCAAAAGCAAAAGGCCTAAAAGGTAAAAGGTGAAGGGGCCTCAAGTCAGCCCCTTATATACACCAAAGTAATCCAATCGGGAGGGTCATGTCAACAAAGAACTCTAAACAGAGTGTAGTGCCACACCCTATTGCAGGTATAAACAAAGGTTATGCCAAGGTCTAATCCTTTCTACTAAGATTATCTCTTATGTAAAACACTGGAGAGTGGGGGCTGGTATAAAGTAATACATCTTAACTTCATGAGCTTCATGTAATCTAGATGGTACCCACAAGGTCCTTCTTATTATTATCTGCACTAGGGTGATTCTGAGTATTTGTTCGCGTGTACTGAAAGGGTCACACTCGCCTGCTTAGAGCAAACTAGTATGATCCTTCCTATAGTCTTCTTATAGTCTCAGCGTAGCCAGGGTGATAGTCTCCTGGTAAATTCTAACTGCCCCACGCTGGGTGCAGTGGGTATAAAGAGGAGCTGTGCCCAATCTAGAAAACATAGAAGTCTTAGTAGATGTATAAGTCAGAAGTTATTCAATCAAGGTGACTTCTGTAGCTGCCACACCCTCTAGCAGTGTTTACATAGAAGAGAGGTCTCATTAGAATGAACCTTGGCTTAAATAAGATTAAGCTGGGAGTGGGCAAAACAACAAAACTCCCAGAATAGCTAAACCTGTCCTCCAACAGTTCATGGTTCCAAAAGGCAACTCTGGACAGCCTTAGGGTTAGCTTTATTTCCAGAAAGTTCATTGCCATGAGTGTGCCCCATTGTTGCAGTACACTCCTGCCCAGAGCTTCTGCATCTGGCCTGGAGTTGCCTCCTGCAGGTCACTTTGTAGATAGGATCAGGATAGTTTTAATGTGGTAGTTCAACTGATCATGTATTCTATACCGGCTGGTATAAATATTCTCTCATGCTGCCACAATCATCTTGGAACTAGCTAATCTTACCAGTATATTTGCCTGGCCACGTTAGATCTCTAAGTAATTAGACCAGAGAGAAATGCTGTTTGCCTCCAAGCAAGCAGGCAGGGCTCTCTGATAACTCAAAGCTAAAATACAAAACTACCATGAAGTAAAGATGAGACTCTTGTTAAGTCTTGGAAAAATATTTAACTGGCATTAGTATAGTCTTTGGTACGGATGATCCCTTTAAGTTTCATCAGTAAATGCTCGAGATGAGAGCCTTCTACTGAGAGTATACCACCTTCACGGTAGAGCCTGGCAAGCTCCCCGTGTTTCATTTAAAAACTAGTAACAATTATGGACCTCAATTCCATGACCTGAAGAATGGTTTGAAGTTCTTCCTTTTCCTGAGAAAGCAGATGCCCTTGGGCTACACTTGCTTGCAACAGGACTTATGGCGATGTTACCGTTGCTGCTCAAGCAAATTGAGCAAATTGATGAACAGCAGGAAGACAGTGATACAGTGATACAGATGCATGCCTTTGTATTAAGATACAATTCATCTCAGAAACTCCTTCTCTCTACCCTGCAGAGGCATTTCCTAGGCAGATCTTGGCTCAGCATCATGAACATCTCAAAGGGCCTAGGTGAGGCTTCCCATAGAAGTGGGTGGTCTGGCTTGCAGGGATATAAAAATAGCTGCTCTCTCTCTCTCTCTCTCTCTCTCTCTCTCTCTCTCTCTCTCTCTCTACCCCCTATTTGCTGCACCGCTTTACAGTCTCCTCTCTACAGGGCCTTAACACGTGGTGGCCACCATCTAGGCCTACACGTGGCTGGGGCTCAGCTGGGAACCCTAAGTTCGGAGTTTTTCCTATTGCTGATTTGTATAACAGAACCTGTGTTATTAAAGCATTTTAAAACTACGCCGGATTCTTGCATCTTTATCCGTCTGTCATCCGCCTAACCCCTGGGATCCCTAAACCTGCTTCCAGATTTGGGAGGGGCACCTCTTCGTTTCCCTGAACCCCCACCCCATCCCCCACCATCTTCCTGCCTAGATCAATAATAGTTTCAAAACTAGCAAGTATACTAAATGCCACTGAATTTACTCTCAAATGGTGGATCAAAAAAAAAAAAAAAAACTCTAAATCTATGCAGACGTATATTTTAAAAGTGTGAAAGTTCTCTTTCCCTCATCCATTCCCTAGAAACACCAAGGGAAATTGGAAATAACTTCAGGGCTGTGCCATTCACATTTTTTTCTCTGTAAATTTTAAATTACGTAAACATAGCACACCTTACCTTTTTCATGGAGGTCACCAGAGAGCTCCCCTCGGTTCTCTAGTTCCTGTGTTCGTCAGAGTCTTGTTATTAATTTCCCCTTGAAGACTCACTTAAAACACTTGACTTCAAGCCCCTTCTTCCCGCTCCCCCAAAATAAAAATGAGTACACCACTGTGCCTTGCAGCCTGCTTTTGGCTTCTTTTTGTCTTTCCAGGTAGAACTTTCAGGGTTTGTATAGGGGTCACACCACGTGGTACTCAAAGGGACCAGGCTGCCCTGCCCGAGATCCGACAGCAGCTCCGGAACCAGCTCCCTTTGAGCCGCCCCTGACCCTGTATGTGATCTGTTATTTTAAACTGATTTCCCTATTTTCAGTTTTCCTCTAATCTATGAACTACAATTGTTCACCAAAAAAAAAATTTTTTCTTTAAAGGCAAAGCTTGCCCATCTGCTGTCCCGGTCTCTCCCCTTTGCCCGTTTCCTTCCCTTCCATCCAACACCCCGTAACTCTTCTAGTACCATCTCTTCCCACAACCGCTTCCCAGCCTCAAGAGAACCTTCACCAGCGGCTTTTGAGTGGTGCCCCAGTGCGCATGTCCCAGCTGGTACCTCAACCCTCCACCCCAGGCCCAGCCCCGCCGCCATTTATGGCGTAGACTGTTCTCTTTCAGTTAACTGCGATGTTTAGAGCAGGCTGCAGGCACCAGGATCCGTGGAAGACCACCAAGCGGGCCCTCGATTTAACATAGTTTGAACTCCTCCACCAGCAATGTCGAGACGTTGCTCTGAAAGCCAGGTTGGCCCGTTGGGAAGTTTGCAACTACAAAGAACAGGGATATAGACCTCATTTTTGAGCGGCGCTCGCTCCTAAAGTGGTGCCGTGATACCAGCTTTGTGTATTCTTGGATTAACTGAATTGGTGTATCTAGGCGTCCTGGACATAGGGGCTGGGGATTATAGAACATGGTGATTTCTTTATATGTCCCAGGAGGGAGCTTACCTCCGGGCTTTGTGCTACGATCGTTTTCTTGGTTTGGTCCCTGGTCTGGGTTTGTTGTTGTTGTTGGTGGTGGTGGTGGTGTTGCTGCTGTTGTTTTCTTTTTTGGGCCACATCCGGCAATGCTCAGGGGTTATTCTTGGCTCTGCACTCAGGAATTACTACTGGCGGTGCTCAGGGGACACTATGGGATGCCGAGGATCAAATCCAGGCCAGCTGTCTATGAGGCAAACGCCCTACCCACTGTGCAATCCCTCCGGCCCAGGATTGGTCCCTGTTAACTGTTGCCCCTGAATAACTCAGGCCCTTGATTTCTTACTTACCTGGTATGTTCATTCCCAGGTAATACGTGTTCACATCCCCAGCCGTGATCATTTATGGGTAGGACCAACCAAACCTTTTGAACACTTGTCTTCAATCTTATTTTCCAAAGATGGTCATGAAACAGAGCCAAACTTCATAAAAGAACTTTTGCTTTTCTCCTGGTCATGCTAGACTCATCCACCTTCTTCAGTCTATCCAGACTATTCTTTTAACCCAAAGCCCCACACCGTGCCGTTTCTCCCATGCTATTTTTTTTTTTCTTTTTTGGGTCACACCTGGCATGCTCAGAGGTTACTCCTGGCTCTGCACTCAGGTGCTCGGAGGACCATATGGGAAGCCGGGGATCGAACGCGCCTGGCACAGACCTGCCGCATGCAAGGCAAACACCCTACCCACTGGACTATCCCCCCTGCTCTCTCACGCTTTTTTTTTTTTTTTTTTGGCAGTGTTTAGTGCTTACTTCTGGCTTGCGCTCAGAGATCACATCTGGTGGGACTCGGGAGACCTATAGGACGTGGTGAATCAACCCTGAGTTGGCCTCTTGCAAGGCAAATGCCCTGTCAGCCATGCTCTCTCCCCGACCCTACCCACCCTTCACCAGCCCCGTAAAATTTCTTCTCTCTTGGCCTTTAAATCCCTGGATCACGTTTCTTTCTCTTTCTACAAGTCTTCCTGCTCACCCCTCGGTCCCCTAACTTCCCATTCTTCTCACACAGCTTACATCCGCCCACCCCTCCAAACAATAACCACAATTAACAGCGTCTCAAATTTTAAAAAGTTTTATTACTATGTATTAACTTTAATGCATCTATGAAAATATATCAGAATTAATGAAATGTATATGGCAATTCATGTGTTTGTCTATGGCAAACATCTGGTACCTAAAGTGGCACCCACAGCTCTAGAGCTCACCTTACATAGCCATAGTATCGAGAAATTTCCATATCTTTTTCTTCTCGGTAAAACACTGCACTTTGCCCAAAGAGGTGTATTTGGCAGTGTTCTCACGCTCCTGCTGGGCCTTCCTTTTCATAGCCTCACGCTCTGGTCTCTGCTCTTTGGTGATGGGCTTCGACATTACTGGCTCAGGAACGTTGGGCTTTCTCCATGGAATTGGCTGGAAAGAGAAGTCTTGGAGTAGAAACTGATTCTGAGTCTTAGGTGGAGACTGGCGCTTGGTCACTGAGATGGCAAGAGGCTCCCGGTGGAGAGAAGTGCTAGATGTTGTCTTGTAGGGAGCAGGTCTGGACTTTGCAGACTGAGGAATAGGCCGGCTAGCGGAATTCGTCAAACCAGGTCGGGATGGCTTCCTCGAGATGGGCTGATCTGGTAGGGCAGGACCCGGCAAAGATGCGGTCTTTGGCCTAGATGAATTGGCAGCTGTTGGTTGAGCTGAGTTGTTAGAACGAGGCCTGGCAGAGTAAGCTGCAGCCGGACGGTGTGAAGCCAGAGACTGTGGCTTCCGTGGAACAGGTCGAGCTGGAGGCTTCTCCAGGGTTAGAAAAGGCAGAGGTACCAATTTGACCTTCCCAGGAGGTGGGAGCTCATACTGGGATGGAGATGAACTTCCTTCTCCGGCACTGCTACTTGGTTTCTGGGCTTTGACCTGAGTTTTCTCCAGACCTTTTCCATCCCTGGTAGCACCTAGCCTTGGTTTGATACCTGAGGATGCCTGAACATCTTTGGGCTTATTTGGGTTACCCAGGACCCGGGAGGAAGAGAGCCCAGGCTTTTTATCACTCTTCTTCCCCAGTGCATGAAAAACTTGCACAGACTCCAGCATGTGCATGCCGAGGCAGCTGCGGGGCTTTTTAAAGGCCTCTTGGCAAAGCTCAGGTGGATTTTTCTTCCGTTTCATCTTGGCAATGGTTGGTTTCTCTTCTGCCTTGACTTTGATCCCTGGCTGCTTACTCTCATCAGCCTTCTTAGCATTTTCTCTGGCCTTTTTTGTCTTTTCCTGCCCATGGCTCTTTGTCTTGCTGATCCTGCTGGATGCAGCTTTCTGAGTTTTGTTGTTATGTTTGGCCATGTTCACAGGAGACCTGTCACTGGCTACTGCATTGCCAACAATCACTTCTCCCCTAACAGGCGCTCTGGGTTTTGGGGTTGGATTTTGGCCTTTGGTTCACCCTCAAGAGGCTCTGAGGCCTTGTTCTTGTTCTTCCTGGTTTGGTTAGAGGGACCCCTCATGCCACTTGTATTTTCTTGCACCTGACTCAGAGTGATGGTATCTTCGGTGTTAATTATCTGGAGATCGTTGAATGGATCTAGATCATTCAGGGAATCAAAGAGCTGGGGAAGCTGTATATCTTCCACTAGTGTGGTGATGTCTGCAAAACTACCGCCAGACTCAATCCCACTTTCGAAGTGTTCTTGGGTCCTCAAAACATAGACTGTTCTTCCTCTGAGCAGTATTTTCAGAGCCAAGCTGTTGCTCTTGGTTTAGAGGATCAAAGCAGGCCAGGAGCTCCTGGATATCAGGAATTTCTAAAGGGCATAGAAAAGGATCTTGGTTTTCTATTGGGGTCTGGTAGGTATCCAGAGAATTTGAAAGCCCAATGTTTTCCTCATCTAAATTCTTATCTGCTTGTTCCTGAGTTGGAGCTGGAGGCAGTGCCAGGTTACTTTGGACTGGTGTTAGGATTGGAATATCCCCAAGCTCAGGGGGTGGTTTACTCTCAAGTATTTGAATAGTGCTACTGCAAGACTTGGGAAATTCTGAAGTTTGTGTCAGACAAAATGTCTGACTTGAAGGTTGCAATCCCAGGGAAGACTCCATCCCTAGGGAATCCATCACTGTGAAGAAACCAAGGAAGAAATCAGTCCCCGGTAAACTAGATACTCCCCACAGACAATTGGTGCAGCAACTGTGCACCTTCCAACAATGAGCAAGGCATTGCTACTGGCTCTCAAAGGATCATGGTCAAGGCCCCGTGCTACAAGATTGGAGGTAACTATTATTGTTCTTACTGTCGATCGTGTGGTGCCATTGTTTCTTGGTTTTCATTACAAGTTCCTATGAGCGGTATTTAAAAGAAGACATTTGGGCAAAGAGACAGTGCAATCAGTAAGGCACTTGACCTGCACACAGCCAACCTCAGTTTGATCCTTGGCATCACATCCAATCCCCTAAGCACCTCCAGCAGCGATCCCTGAGGGCAGAGCCAGGAGTAAGCCCTGAGAACTGTGGGGTATGGCCCACATCCTGCCTCCCCTAAACTAAAGATTTTTTTCCAAATGAAGGTTTGTAAAATATGAAATGCTTCACAGAGCATAGGCTAGCTCTGTGATATAGGGTGCTCTCAGTTTCACCATTTTCCTGAGAAATAAGGACAATTCATATCATGGAGTAGGAAGAATGAAACGCTTCATCATGAAATCTGTACTCAAGTACAGATTCTAAGCATGATGACTTTGGACAGGATCTCTGAATACAAGATACTTTTTAGAATCTCGATGTAAGTTAAAGGAAGGGAAAGATAAGTAGTACATCATCATCAGAGTTCTGAAATGCCTTGAGGACACACAGCAACAATAGGTGAGTTCATTGCTGGTGTGGTCTTATGGGGACTGATAACTGGGACAGTGGAAATGTGACATCCCTTGGTGTGCTCCTAATGTTTTCTTGTATGAAACCTAGGTGGCCACTACACTATCGTACCTTCCAATGGTATAAGGAGGTCTTATGTAGAGTGCGAAAATTAAGTGCTGTAAAATGAGTGAGCGGAGTTTATTAAGCTTAAATTCAGAATTTGTCTATGGATAATTTCCCGTTTGCGAATTTGACCCCAATTTTGAATGCTGAGTAATCTTCTCACTGTTTTTTACTCACCTTGGTAACTCGATTCTGTGATGGCTTGAGCAGAGAGAGAGTAGTAGATTCCAGAGGTGGAGGCTGGTGGTCGGTTATTTGGAGGTTGGACCTCCTTTAGAACCATGACCATTTCAGGAGATGAGTTGCTGTACGTTTGGGGAGGCAGAGCCCCTCCCTCCTGTGTATGACATGGAGCCATAGGATTGCAGGCAGGGACCAAGTTCTCCAGAAAGGAGAGGCCCTCGACTGCCCTGATTGTAATAGTACACCTGGCTCCCTTCCTGGTAAGGAAGCGACATGCTATGACTCTGCTTCGGAACCTGAGATGGTGTCCCCTCAACAAGACTGGCAGAAAGTGAGGGGTACAGAGATACAGGGTTGTTGGTATCTGAGGTTTTGTCATATCGAGCTGCCATAGCCATGGAGGAGACAGCAGTGTCTTGGTCAATGACAGTCACTGTAAAGTCTCCCAGAGAAGAAGACCTCTTTTCAGCGCTTCCTGCAATATCCCACTCAAAAATACTTGGGTAGGAAGCAGCTGAAGTGGACATCTGGCTCTGGCCAGACACTCCGGACAGCATGGTTGTGCTGGAATGTTGGTAAAGATAGGCACTACCCGTAAGTGGTTGGAAAGAGGCCCCAGAGGCCGAGGGCAAGAGCCAGGCAGAGCTAATACCTGGAGCAGATACTCTGGAGTAGTTGCCAACACTTCCTGCTAGGGAAGCTGCATTGTTCACCATAGGAAAAGAAAGCTGCAGAGAATTTGTAGTTCCCAGTACAGACGGATTTTGGAAATTTTCTGTAGGGAACAAGAGGGTGATGAAAAAAAAACTCTGTGAGACTGAATATTAACTTAAGGGTGTAGGCATAAAGAAGCTTATAATACCAGTACTCAACTAAGTTACCAAAAGTCAAACAATTTGAGGTGGTTGAAGAGCTGGAACATTTTGACGCTTTGGGTATTTGGCACCGTGCTCCCAAAATGCAAACAGAGCTACAGACGATTCAGGTGGTCTTGCTTGTACATGGGGGACATTGGTGGTGGGAAATGGGCACTTGTGGAGTGATTGGTGCTGAAATAATGTCTGACCAAAACCCGACATAAATATCTATGTAATTGTATATCTCATGGTGGTATAATAAAATATTAAAAATAAACTTTAAAAAACAAGAAATGCTTTCAGAGGGAAAAATGTTATTTAAATTCTGAGTTAGAGTTACTCATCTAAAAATAGTTATAAAAGAACAATAATTAAGAATAATAATACATACATGAATAAAATTGGTATATTCTTGTGGCTTTCATGGGAGGAAATAAAAATTCTATAAAGATAGGCAGAAATCTCAAAAAGATAACAGAACAGAAAAAGAAATATATAGAGATTAATTATATCTGAGATGTGTAGCAGGCAGCAAAGTACAATAAGTGATCGAGAGCAGAGTCTGAGCAACCCTACTTGAATCCCAAAACAATACCAAAAAAAGTACAGTAAGCTTACTAATAAATTGTGCTATGTGTACAGTATTATAAAGACAGCATTCCATTTTAGCAAAAACTTTTAGCCAAAAACGCAATAGAAGGTAATTGTTTTTTGCTTTTTGGGTCACACCTGGCAATGCCCAGGTGTTACTCCTAGTTCTGCACTCAGGAATTCCTCCTGGAAGTGCTTAGGATGGGCATAAGGGATGCCCAGGATCGAGCCCAGGTCAGTTGCGTGCTAGGCTGCTGTGCTATAGTGCCAGTCCCTATAGAAGGTGATTTTTGAGTACATACCTTGCCACTACATAGAACAGAAAAGATTTACCAGTAACTTACATACCAAGCAGAAAATAGCAATAAATGTGAATGTATTTGATAACCAAAACACGTAAACACAAATATTTTAAATGAATCAAAAGCAGAAAGTACAAGGTAATTACATTATCATTCTAATTCATATTTCTGAATATTAGTCAACAAGTAACAGCTATTAAACATAGCATACGGTTTCAGTTAAAAAAATGTAAGAAGCAGAAAAGAATCATCTAAAATTGTTTTTAACTCACAAAATTTTTCATATTTATTTTCAAAACCTAAATTATGATTATCTTTATAAACCAGAGAATGTGATTCCCAAAGTTTAAGAAATGATCACCAAAATCCAATTAAAGGATTTTTAATGTAGGAAAACTCAAAAATGAGTTAAATTTGTAATGAGAGATGTGAGACTTGAACTTTTCTATTTCTTCTTCGCATCTAAAACAGATGTTGACTGTTACCAGAATGCTCCCATGCTAGGAAGGAAATATTTGTAAAGATAACAAGCTGCCTTCACTTGGAAACTGCTTATCACACAAAAGAATTAATTCTCCTGATTCAAGTTAGAAGATAACATTTCTTTATTTTAACAGGCAGTTTTAAGTGAAAGAATATTTTACACGTATCTTAATAAACAGAATGAAATAAAACATTGAAGATTCTGTTTCTTCTACCCCGCTAGGTAATCACTATTAGTTCTTTATAGGGAGCATCGTTTCTGAAGCTTGTTTATATTCAAAACTGTCAAGTGCCAACTGTGTTCTGAGAGACGGCAAGAAATGAAACCCCCAAGGATGGCTTTCTGATCAACTGCTTTTCCTAGTGGCAACCTATTCTAGGCATAGTTTATATTGTAGTCTATCAAAAGGTAAATGAAAGTAACTTTGGCTTACTTTCAGCACATTTAGCTCTCTATTCTTCTTGTTTTAATGGTAAATCTTTGGTTCTCTCCAACATTCTATTCCAAACTGTTTCCCCTTCCTCCTAACTCCCCTTCACTTCACTCTCTTCATTTCCTATTTCGTTCTTCCTCATTCAGTCTTCTACTTCTTGGTTTCTGTTGGTCAATGCTTAATGACAATGATCCTAAACTTCCTTACCTTGGAGCACTTGCCTCTTTATCACTCAGTACCCTACACCCTCCCTACACCTTATTTTCTTTTATCACCTAGTTTAGATTGAAAACTTGAAGACACATGACTATTACTTTTGGACAGTACTAATTTTAAAATACTAAAGTATAAATATAAGTGGAGAGACCATTACAGATAAGACATCCTAGTATGTATGACTAGTTTTCTAGAGCACCTACATTTTCTGTTTCCATCAAAATACTGTCTCTGATTTACTTTTTATTTCATGGATATCACGCAAAAAATCACTTTTAGGAAGAAGAGGAACAACAGAGAATGAACAGTCATATAGAAACGTGTATGTGAGATTGTATGCATGAATGAAATATAATGTAGTAAATAAGGAAAAACACTTTGTATGTGAGAAAGTCAATACCTAAAATCACACAGCTAGAAAAATTAAGCTTGTAAATTTCTAGTTTTATACTTTCCCCCATTATTACATGCTGTTTTGATTTGACTACTAAGTGTAGGCATAATAAATCTAATAAAAAAGCTTTTAAAAACATTATTCCTTACCTGACATGGTCAGAGAAGAGGAAAAATCAACAAAGGGTAGAAAGGATGAGGAGACACTGTAAGAGTATGTCTGAACACTGAAGCGCAAGACCACAAGTGTCCAGTACAGATGACTGGTCACTGGTCATTTCTCATTGGCCAGTGGTCACTTGCGATGATCCAAATTTGTTTACAAACAACTCCCTGGGAGCCCCAAGGTTCTACCAGGTGGTGGTAGGTTTGGTGGGAGAATGACATCACAAAGTGGCAGTTTAAAGGTATAGGCTAGCCAATCAGGAGGTCCGATTCCCAACAAGAAGACAGGATAGGGGAGAGAGAGAGAGAGAGAGAGAGAATGAAGCCGGCCGGGGAGATGTAATTCTGCAAGACAGTTATAACAGTCTCATCTTCCTCAGCTCCTATGATAAGGAAATCCTCCTGTTATATGAAAGATTACATATGATCATTCATACAATCAATTAAGTTCTTGATCATTTATATTGTACAGTTAGACAACAACATTAAGCTCTGACTATTATATTTGACATAATACTTAATAAAACTAAATTATGTCTATTTTAAATATACAGTGTTTATAAAATCTTGCAGTTGGTTATAGAAATACATTTTAAGTATATATGAAATGTAATTGATTTTTTACAGAGGAAGAAAAGGGACGTCTAGGTTGAAGTTGAACAACTACAATTGTTCTGAAAGTGTCAGTTTCACTGGTGAGGTTTTGCCGCTTTTAAAGTCCCCATGGACGGGATGAGGGCCTCTTTTTATAACGTGGTTGTAGGGTGACCCACTTGAGTGCTGTCTGTAGGATGATGTAACCCTTTTTTAGTTTCTTTCCCTTGATTCTGATCCTCCTTGGGCTGGTCTGGACTGGGAAGGTTGAACTTGCATCTCTTCTATTTTCCTATCAAGAATGAAGAGAGGAGAATCAGGACTATGTAATGAAGACGTTGTTTCTGGAGAAAGCTTGAACTTGAATTCTTTTCTGGGGAGGCGTGTGTGGTGCAGACGCTTCCCAAGCAGAGCTCGGGGGCAGTCTATGGGTCACTGCTGCTGGTTTTGGGTCAAGGTGGCCGGCAGTTTACGGGTCTGAGACTGCAGTGCCACTCTAGCCCTGCGGTGTTAAGGACCACCAGCACCATCCCGGCAGCTTGGGGGCTCCCGCCGCTCCCTAGTAATGCTTAGCTGCAGGCGGCATGAGCCCCTTGGACCAAACCGGAGTCTACTGCGCAAACGCATGTGCCTAAACCCCTGTATTTTCTCTCCAGCCCCTTGATCTTACATTGTTGCACTTAGGGACATCCTGGGAATGCTTTGTCGTTGCTGTTTTGTTTTCGTCCCCGGGTGTTCTCAGGACTTACTCCTGGTTCTGCACTCAGGGGTCGCTCCTGCAGTCTCGGGAGACCATGCAGTGATACCGGGAGTCCAATCCCGGTCAGTTGCATGCAAGGCAGAAGCCGTACCCGCTGTACTTTCTCTCTGGCCCCCTGTGAATTCCCTTGCCCGTAATTTTCTACCACCCTGAAGGCACGCGGCCTCCCTACTCTTTTTGAAAAACTATGGTGGAAGTGTTGGGCCCCACCGGGCGGTGTGATCTCTGGTGTTGCTTGGGGGGTCCATACGCGGGGTCTAGGGTTGAGAAAGGACGGACCAGGTGAAAGGCAAGAGCCTCGTCCTGCGCTGTATCTCCAGCTGTCTGTTAGTTCTTTTTGCTGTGGGGCTTTGGGTACAAATAATCTCTTTTCCTCTTTATCTGTTTTCATTATTTATTTATTTATATTTAACTAATTTTGCTTTTTTGGGTCACACCCTGCGATGCTCAGGGGTTACTCCTGGCTCTGCTCTCAGGAATTACTCCTGGTGGTGCTCGGGACCACATGGGCTGTCAGGGATGGAACCCACATCGTGGACCAACCACCGGCTGTACTCTCTCTCCAGCTCCTCCAGCTTTTATTTAAGTGTATCCAGTACAGCTGTAACTGTAGCCTGACTTGCTTACAAAGAATCACCCAGAAACTTGGGTGTCTGGAATTCTGCCATGCTTCAGTGCAAGGCCACACACATGAAGAGAACTGAGAAAAGGGACATTGGTAGAGAAATGGAACAAGCAGCTGCAAGAGCGCGAGGGAGGGGGCCGGAGCCAGCACAGCGGTTAGGGCGTTTGCCTCGCACGCCGCCCCACCTGGGTTCGATTCCCGGCATCCTACATGGTCCCCAGAGCACCACCAGTAGTAATGCCTGAGCGAAGAGCCAGGAATAACCCCTTAGCATCGCCGGGGAGTGACCCCCCAAAAAAAAAAAAAAAAAAAGAGCACGAGGGATGGATAAACTTTGTGGGGATTTTGTCTGTCTTGTTTTGGAACCACGCCTGGAAGTTCTCAGACTAGTCCCCGCTTGACTCTTGGGGATCACTCCTGGCAGTGCCGGGAGACCACGCAGTGAGGGGAATAAACTCAGGCCTCCCACATGCAACACACACACTCCACAGCTCTGAGCTTTCCTCCTCAGCTCAGATTATTCTTGCTTTTATGAGAAACAAGCTCATGTGTTTATATACAGTTGTAATATAGACGCAATTATATTTAGTCAATAAGGTGGTACTGCAATTGGCATGATTACTACATGCTAAAGAGAATATCTTCAATATCCTTTCCTTACCTTTTTATATTAGATTATCTGATGCACTGGCTGTTTGCAGGCGCTCAGCCCCATAGCTATTAGTTTGGTTGCCTCAAGGACACCTGCAGAGCCTCAGACAGGGAAGGTTATGCTCTACCACTTGGCTCATTCCCAGGCAGAGATGAATGCTCTTACCTACTAGGAATTGCTTACCTGTGTCTTCCCTTGTCATATTTTAAGGAATTCAACATCGTCAGACAAAGTCCATGTTTTGAAATAATTTTTTTTTATTTTTTTTTTTTTGCAATTACAAAGATATACAATAAAAAGTTCATATTTGGGTTTTGATCATACAGTGTTTCAGCACTCATCCCTCCACCAGTGCCCATATCCCACCACCAACATCCCCGGTTCCCTCCCCCTTCCCCAGCCCTCCTTCATGGCAGGTTCTTTATTTCTTTCTCTTTCTCTCTCTTTCTCTTTTCCTTCCCTTCCAGACTATGGATTACAGAACATACATTAAAGGGTTGTCATGTGTATCTTTTTGCCTCTATTTAATGCTCAGTTCTAGGTTGGCATTAGTACCCTCGACAATTGTTAGCTTGAAATAATTATTAAGAAACACCACACATTACTTGACCTGGTAGGATCTGTGGAGAAATTTAAACAGGAGTCTGAAAAAGCAATGCGGTGAATTAACAGTTTCTGGCTTTGTTGATATTTGCCCTTCTAGTTACAAGTCAGAGGTGATAGGTCACAGTTCTAATATTTACCTGATTATATATGATAATTATCTTGTATACCTGTTCTTTGATGCATTTTGTTTTATTCGGGGGGGCTGTACCTGGTGGTGCTTGGGGTGCCAGGAATTGAACTGGGGTCAACTGCAGGCGAGGCGAGCATCACACCTCCCGTACCTCTCTCCATTCTGTGTGTGGCTGACCGTCTGCTTTTATTCCTTGGCGGAGTGTTATTCAGATTCTCTTTCCTTTTTTGGGGTGTGTGTGAATAGGTTGCTTTTTGTTGTTTTGGCTAATAGTTCTCGTCAGATGTATGGTACTCAAAATTTTCTCTTATGTCTAGGATTTTTTTAATTGCAGTTTATGTCACTGTGTGAAAGCCTTTTAGTCTAATATAGATTGTATTTGCTTATTTTTGCTTCATTCCTTGCCCATTTTCTTCGACATGTTTTGCAGCTTCCCATAGAACAACCTGATCTTTAGTTCTTTAGTTAAGTTTTCTACATGATCCAGTTTCAATGCTTTGCTCTCCTGTTTTCCTGACTATTCGTGAAATACTGTCTGTGTTTTCTTGTATTATGTATGACCAAGTTTGTCCTCAAGCCAGCTTATGTCCTACAGCAATCTTTCCTGTGTACAGCCTTTATAGTTTCTAAATTAATTACATGATTTTTAATATATTATCATATTTTGGGTATTTGTTTCATTTACTTTTAGTCCCTAAAGACAGATTAAATACTAGAAAAACATTCCACCGGTAGGAGTAATTCCTGAGTAAAGAGCCAGGAGGAATACCTGAACATTGCCAGGTGCACCCAAAAAAAAAAACCAAACAAACCAAAACCCCCAAATTATTCCAAAAGAATATTTTTTGTCATTTCATAGAAAAAATGTTTACTTTTGTTTGCAATGCTGGAGATCAGCTCCAAACCTCACTTATACGACGTACGTGCTTTGCTTAAGTCATATTCTCTCTCTAGCATCAAATTTGAATGTGTGCCTCATTCTAAGTTTATATATAAACAAAACAGTGTTTACACAGCTTTTTTCTCAAAGATCAATTCTCTAAGCTTTTTAGTTATGTGGGTATTTTCAGAATTGTAGATATTTGTGGATTTAAATCCAGCTACCCAAGAAAAAAGTTAGGGACGAGAGCAATAGTACAGCAGGGAGACACTTGCTTTGCTCATGGGCACCTGGATTCAGTCCCTTTATGATCCCCTGAACAGCACCAGGAGTAATTCCTGAGTGCAAAGTCAGAAGTAACCCCTGAGCATTGCCAGGCATGGAGACCCCCAAAATATGTTTTAAAAAAGTTATTTTAAGCTAATATATTCATTTAATAACTCTGACCTTTCTGATTCTCAATTTACCCAGATCTGTAAAGAATACTGCAAGTATACATGATAATTTGGAGGATACTAAGATAATGTATTTGAGTCCATACAACCTTGATGAAATCCACTCAAGCAGCCTGGTCTGGATAATCTCCCACAAAAGGATGTGGAGAGCCACTGTGCTCAGAATTCAGCATAATGCTTTTGCACTTATAAGAGCAACATTCCATCTCAAACAAATCAATGAGTACATGAACAAATGACAGAAGAACTGAATAATCAAGGAGTAGGCCCTGATTCTAAAGAAAATGTGCTTCTTAAGGAAGACTTGAACACATCGACTCCTCTATTTGGGAATAGGAAACCGTGAAGTGACTGGACTCATTTTCCAGCTAGTAATCAAATACATTGCCCCCAGTAGTTTCCGTGTCCCATCTCCCACAGAAACATGTCAGGAATGGTGGTCACCACAGTGGATGGTCACTGAATTAGACTCTAGTCTGTATCTCCAAGACTAAATACCTGAAAGTTAAAGAAAAAAAATAAGGAAAAAAAATTTTTAAAAAAGAAAATAACTAAGAAAATTTAAAATATAACAAACAATAAAGACCTGAAATAATAACATTGGTCTAGCCTAGCACAACATGAAGAATGAGGATAATGTATTGGACAATTATTATTATATTGTTATATATTATAATACATACATAATATATGACTATTATACATTATAAATACTGTAATGGACAATTATTGATCCTCTTATTGCCACCAAATCGTAGTGGGGTGAATGTCCACGTACCACTTCTCACCAAGGCCTTGACCATCCCTAAATTAGTTCTGACTGATCCTACTGCATAAAGCCACAAATTCCAGCTCTTGAACATCTTCACAGAGGTGGTATTTTCCTTCTCATACTGACAGTTGAAAATGTTTCTCTGCTTCTAACTTTCAGATATTGTGGTTCCTTTATTTTCCCCCTTTTATTGAAACACCGTGATTTACAAAGTAAAAAGGTTTTCATAATACTGTTGATATAAAGATTCATACTTCAACACCACTCCCACCACCACAGTATTCCCACCGCCAAAGACCCTCATTTCCCACCCACCCCAATCCCCATGCCTGCTCCCTCAATACAATACTGATTGTGTTGACCGTTAAAGCACATACATGGCAACATTATTGATGAATCCATTTTCTTCCCTATTGTTGGTTATTGGAGAATCTGGACAAATTCTGTTCTTGAATTTACTTTTTGAGTTTCTAGAATGTGGCTGGTTACACTAGCTTGATGTACCATGTGGCCACTTGCGGCAGTGCGACTAGGCCAGATGACAGCTCTCCCCGTGTGTCTGAGTCTCTGCATGATGGCCGACAGCCCAGAGGCAATTATTGGGCGGGTCCACCAGGCCTCCTGAACGGGACAGAGGCAGGGAAGGGGGAACCCAGCTCCATCTCCACGAACACCTGGTGATTTTCACAACCGAGAACTGCCAACCTGGGCTTGAAATCAGCTACTATGTTGTGTGGGGCTCTGGTGAGCCAGGCTTGAAATTGGCTTCTCTTTTGGGTGGGGCTCTGATGAGCTATGGAGTCCAGACGTTGAAAATGGCTATGATTATGGTGAGCGAGTTTCCTCTGGCTGCTTCCAAAGCCCTACTGAGGTGGTGGGCTGGGACCAAAACCCATCTTCCCTCCTGGGTGCCTCATGGTCAGCTTAGCTAGAGGAGAGCCAGATGGCAGCTCTCCCCTGTGTGTATGATTGTAGCTCCTTTTAACCCATATTCTTTTTTTTTAATTGAATCACCACAAGACACACAGTTACAAACTTATTCATGACTGGGTTTTAGTCATAAATTTTCCAACACCTTTCCCTTCACCAGTGTACATTTCCCACCACCAGTGTAGTTCCCCCACCCCCGCTACACTGCCCTTCAGAAGCCTGCCTCTATGATAATCACCCTCTTTCTCCCTCTCTCCTCTCTCCTTCTCTCTCTCTCTCTTTATCTCTCTCTCTTTCTCTCCTTCCTTTTGATAAAGGCCAAACCCTATCTTGCTTGTTGGCTCTGAGCTCCAAAAGGTATGTAGTCTTTTCTAGTGCTGATACCTTACTTGAAATTCAATTTTTACAAACACAACGCTAATACCTTTGCATGCTTATAGTTTTATAACCTGAAAATATTCAGTGATTCTTCAGTATCCTTTAGATATTTACTATACAATACAAAACCCATTATTTCTCTTATAGTACTTTCTCCTCAAACCACATCTCTTCTACTCTGTAGAATGAATTCCCCCTTATGCCACGGTTCCCGCGGCACTGGCTCACTGAGCATGAAAGTGCTCACTGGGTCAGGGGATGGCATGAAAGTGCTCACTGGGCCAGGGGATGGCTTCGGTACTTCCCAAAAGGGACAGTTACCAGATGGTGCTTCCCCCTAAAAAGGGACCGTAGCCAACAAAGCCCCCTAAACTCCCTTAGCTGTTCCTAAGAATGCTTGGTGTGCAATTAGAGCGCTTGCTTGTGCTGAAACTTAGACTCTGAGTAATGGAGAAACTGGACAAAGAGAGAAGCCTGCAGCAACAGTAGTTTTCCATTATACACAATTATAGCATAAAACAAAGATAGTATAAAAATGCCAGCCCGTGGCGTCTGGCTGCCAAGGCCTGAGCTGGTCTCAGGTCCTTGATAAGGAAAGATTCGTGGCCTTCGGGCCTTTGCTTCCCATCATTAGCGGGAAGGGAGAATTCTTGACCTATGGGTCGAGGCCTCTGGCTACCCCCTGTTGACGGGAATGCAGTGATTAGCCTCCCTAAACCTCCTGTGTGAAAAAAAATTGGGCCTGTTAAAGTTAACACTTTCTAGTACAAAATCTTAATAATCTTACAATAATAAACTCTGCATAGAAGTTTCTATTTAGGAGTAGGTTAAGTTAATCTATAATATGTGCATAGAGCTAGTAAGTAATTCTATGAAAATCAAGATTAAAAAATATATATACCTTACTTGAGGCAAATATGAAAATATGTAAAAACAAAAGACGTCAGAAAAACACGTCTGAAAAACAGGCGCAGGCAAAAGGTGGTCATATGTGGTAAACACGATAAACTCCTTTTGATGTTAAAAATGCCTCCTTTGCTAAAAAATAACTGGTGTAATCTTGCATCTGTGCATTTGTTGAACATAAAAAAGAAAAGCTTTGCCCTCAGTAAACTGCAGCAGCATTTGACCTCTCTTGTGTCTGTGTCTGACTGTCCATCGCGCCGACGTCCCTGTCCTCCTGATTCTCCTCACGCTGGTTATCCCCGAGACTTAGAGCTCATCATGACTGAGCGGTCTGCGGCACCCTTAGTTGAGTTTTCACTGTGTTGCTTGCCCTAACTAATTTATTTTTCCTTATAGTCTGTGTCCCATGCTCCCAATTTCTGAAAAACTCTTTCTGTACTTGATGTATTTATAATTAAATTGAGTAATTTATACTTAAATTGAGTAATTTTAATTAATATAATATATTATTTGGTGAGCAAGCATTTACATGAATAATACTGACAAGAGTAATATTCACAATTATTTTTTAAAAAACTTAAGTTTATGGGTTTTTGGCACAGACTCCAGAAATAACACTTTATGTCTCAAAGGCACTACATCCATTCATTTTTCAAAAGTATTCTGAGTTGATAAGGAATACAGGAGAAAGTATTACATTTTTCCCTCCAGGGATTTGGAATCTAAAGTATATTTAAACATAAAACTTACATGTTTCTCTATGTCTGGGAGGTTCTTGAAAACGAAGTACTGTCAGAATCATGAACAGAATACATGGCCAGAAGAATTCCAAGGGAAAGCACCTAGGAAAATTGTTGAAAAATAAAAGATAGAGAAAACTTGAATGACTTATTGCAAATTATTATATATTCTTTTGGGGGGGAGGGGTGTCACATGCGGCAATGTTCAGGGGTCACTCCTGGCTCTACACTCAGGAATTACTCCTAGTGGTGCTCAGGGGACCATATAGGATGCTGGGATAGAACCCAGGTCAGCTGTGTGCAAGGCAAATGCCCTACCTACTGTACCTACTCCAGCCCTAGAATTATGATATTCTCATCTCCTGAAGAGTGCTCACAGGCCAAATCATTTCTGTCCTAGACACAGTTTGAGAACTGTTGGGCAAGCCGCTGGGGTCCCCAACAGTGCCAGGAAGCGAGTTCCCTTCTACCTCCGAAGCAGGAGGGGAATGGATGAAGACTCAGGAATCCGATGCAGTTTTAAAAGGCTTTTACTTATCACAGGTTCAGGCATACAAATCATCAATAGGAAAAACCCTATGCTTAGGATTCCCAGCTAAAACCCCAGTCACGTGGAGGCCAAGACGGCCACCACCACATGTTAAAGCCCTGTAAAGAAGAGACAAAGACAAGACTCCCAAGAAGAGTGAGAGCTCCAAAAAGAGAGCCCAAAAAGAGAGAGCCAGAGAGGAAGCAGGCTGGCTTTATACCCCTGCAACTCAGACCTCCCACTATTATGGGAAGCAGGGGAGGGTCAAATGCCCTCAGGTAATTTCTCCCAGCACCTCACCTAGGCCCTTTTATATGCTAATGTTTTGAGCCAAGATCTGTCTGGAAATGCCTTTATAGGTAAAGAAGGGGGTTCTAAAATGGCATGTACCAAAGACTATACCAAAGTCTGTACCAAAGACTATACTAATACCAGTTAAATATTTCTCCAAGCCTTCACAAGAGTCTCGTCTACTTCATGGTAGTTTCGTATTTTAGTTGCCTTTGAGTTATCAGGGAGCCATGCTTGCTTGCTTGAAGGCAAACAGCATTTCTCTCTGGTCTAATTACTTAGAGATCAACGTGGCCAGGCAAATATGCTGGTAAAATCTAGCTAGTCCCACAATGATTGCGGTAGCATGAGAGAATATTTATACCAGCCAGTACAAAATACATGGTCAGATAAACTGCCACATTTAATCTACCCCCTATCTACAAGGTGATCTGCAGGAGGCAATCCAGGGCAGATGCAGAGGCTATTAGGCTTTTAGGCTTTTAGGTGCCCTGCAACAGAGAACAATCATTGACGACAAGGGCCTACAGTGAGACCCAGTTTCTTTAGGCCAAATACAGATTCATGACTATTACTTCCTTAACCTTTTCTCACCATAGGTGGCTTCGTTTATTGTCGGGGACGCCGCCAGGGTCCCCAACAGTGCCGGGAAGCGAGTTCCCTTCTACCTCCAAGGCTGGCAGGGAATGGATTAAGACTCAGGAATCCGATGCAGTTTTAAAAGGCTTTACTTATCACAGGTTCAGGCATACAAATCAGCAATAGGAAAAGCCCGGTGCTTAGGATTCCCAGCTAGAACCCCAGCCACTATAGGCCAAGATGGCGGCCACCACGTGTAAAGACCCTGTAAAGAGGAGACAAATACAAGACTCCCAAGAAGAGTGCGAGCCCAAAAAGAGAGCCCCAAAAAAAGAGAGAGCCAGAGAGGAAGCAGCCTAGTTTTATATCCCTGCAACTCATACCTCCCACTATTATGGGAAGCCAGCAGGGTCAAATGCTCTCAGGTAATTTCTCCCAGCACCTCACCTAGGCCCTTTTATATGCTAATGTTTTGAGCCAAGATCTGCCTGGAAATGCCTTTATAGGGTAGAGAAGGGGGTTTCTGAGATGGCATGTCTCTGTACCAAAGACTAATACTAATGCCAGTTAAATATTTCTCCAGGCCTTCACAAGAGTCTTGTCTACTTCACGGTAGTTTTGTATTTTAGCTGCCTTTGAGTTATCAGGGAGCCATGCTTGCTTGCTTGGAGGCAAACAACATTTCTCTCTGGTCTAATTACTTAGAGATCCGACGTGACCAGGCAAATATGCTGGTAAGATCTAGCTAGTCCCACGATGATTGTGGTAGCATGAGAGAATATTTATACCAGCCAGTACAGAATACATGGTCAGATAAACTGCCACATTTAGACTACCTCCCTATCTACGAAGTGACCTGCAGGAGGCAATCCAGGGTAGATGCAGAGGCTCTTAGAGGAGTCCTGCAACAGTTTATCTCTACATTTTATTTATTGTTGACTTTATTACACTAAATAAATTCAATAAAATGATTCATATTTCTCATATGTCAACAAATTGTTTCATATTTATCATTTCTTTAATATTCCTGACTTTTCCATCCAAGCTGATAATTTTCTAGAGTTAGCAGTAGTACACTCACCTTCATTTTAGGAGTATTTTTCAGTGTTACCCACCATATAAGGTCCGTAGCTATCATATTGCAAGTAGATAAACACCATTTACATTGTTTTTTTATTTTTTTTCATTTTTGGGTCACATCAGGCAATGCTCAGGGGTTACTCCAGGCTCTTTGCTCAGGAATTACTTCTGGCAGTAATGGGAGGACCATATGGGATGCCGGGGATCAAACCTGGGTGGGCCACGTGCAAGGCAAACGCCCTACCCACTGTGCTATTGCTCCGGCCCCACCATTTACATTGTTAATAAATATATTTGTGTATGTCATTTTTCCATTCAACATCTTTCTTGAGTGTCTATACAAATGTCTAAAATTTCTATAATTGGAATCAAGTCTCTTGATACAGACAAAAAAAAAAAGAACCACTCAAAGGATCATACTAATTTATAAAACCCTGAATTTTCAGGGAAAAGGATAAGGAGCTCCCATAAATATGCCCAAATCCCTTTGGGATGAAAAATTAACTCAACTGCTAGCCCAGTGAAAATTGCTTTTCACAAAATTATTTCATTGTCATTCTGCCTTTGTTTTTATGGTTAATAATGTTCACAAGCTTCTAGTTAGAAAATTAGCAAAGTACTCAATAATGTACAAAAATGTTTAATGTGTATATAAGAAATTAAGGGTATCCAAATGCAAAGATGACATTTTATTATCTTAGCTTCCAAGTTAAAATGCTCTAATCTCAAATAAACTTTGATCCTTTATCGCTTCTCGGCCTTTTGGCCAAGATCAAGTGTAAACTTTAGATCCTTTGCCCCTTAAACTGCCATGACATTGGCGCATAAGCTGCCTGAGCCCATGTGCTGCTTGAGCCCATGTTGCCAAGCACATATGGAGTCCGAGCACATGTGTCATCCGCGTCTCCTCTCTTGAGATGTGTACTTTCAAGCTTTTATATCTAATGCTGGAATGTGTGTGCTGGGCTCTATTCCACTGGAGAAGTCCACGCTTTCTTTCTTGAACATGTTGCATGTTGCTATCTCTCTCTCTCTCTCTCTCTCTCTCTCTCTCTCTCTCTCTCTCTCTCTCTCTCTCGTTCCTTATCCTAAAAAACCTACAAATAATATCTGTTTATTTTTATAAAAATCCAAAAAAATTTCCAAAAAAACCTGCCATGACAATGTTTAAGAGCAGCAAACGGGCCGGAGCGATAGCCCAGCGGGTAGGGCGTTTGCCTTGCTCACGGCTGTCCTGTGCCGCCCGGGTTCAATCCTCGGCATTCCATATGGTCCCCGAGCACCGCCAGGAGTAATTCCTGAGTGCAGAGCCAGGAGTAACCCCTGAGCATTGCCGGGTGTGACCCAAAAAGCAAAAAAAAAAAAAAAAAAGCAGCAAACAAATCTAAATGTGACCCTGGTGGAGGGACAGGTACTAGAACACTGTATGACTGAAACCCAATCATGAGCATCTTTGTAATTGTGTATCTCATGGTGGTATGATAAAATTTAAAAAATAAATAAATCTAAATGTGACCGTGTGAGATTACGCAGCCTGAAATCACAAGTACAAAATACAGCTGAAAAATAATGTTTTAGTTCCGGGTTTAATTTAAGAAGAAATCATAGCCTTCTTTGAAATGGTAGACAGGAAGTGTTCCTTGTGCCAGAAAATGCATGATTATGAAAAGCTCTCTGACAAAGCAATGAAACCCAATATTATTCATCTGAGAAACAAAAATTGTTGCAGGAGACCTTCTGGATCACATTTAAATGATCATGCTTAAATCATAATTAAACCAGAAAGGTCAGGAACATACAGAGACCATAATTAATTACATGATAGTATTTCATTCTCGATTGCAAATTAATAATGTATTAGAGTATGAGAAAGGGAAGTCAGTAGGAGAGATTCCATTATTCATTATGACTGAACTAAAATGTGAAAAATAGAAACTAAGTCTCAGTTTTTTTTTTTTTTTTTTTTTTGCTTTCTGGGTCACACCCGGCAATGCTCAGGGGTTTCTCCTGGCTCTGCACTCAGGAATTACTCCTGGCGGTGCTCGGGGGACCATATGGGATGCTGGGGATAGAACTCAGTCCGGCATGGGCCGGCCACGTGCAAGGCAATCGCCCTACCCGCTGGGCTATCACTCCAGCCCCTAAGCCTCAGTATTAAACAATTATTTATTTAAATTTTAAAACATGTAATAGTCATTTTAAGACATAAAAGTATGTGAAAATAGTATTTAGACCAAAACTCAGATAATAACTTTTGATGTAACAAATATATACAAGCTTTCTCACTATTAAAACCTCTCAGTATCTGCATTGCAAACCATAATGCCCAAAAAGGGAGGGGGGGGGAGAGAGTGAAAGAGAGAGAGAGATCCAGAGAGAGAGAGAGAGAGAGAGAGAGAGAGAGAGAGAGAGAGAGAGAGAGAGAGCCCTGCCATAGAGGCAGGCTGGGTGGAGAGTGGCAGGAGGGAAACTGAAGACACTGGTGCTGGGAAATGTACACTGGTGGCAGAATGGGTGCTGGAACACTATATGACAAAACCCAATCATGAACAATGTTGTAATTGTATATCTCACGGTGGTATAATAAAAAAAAATTTTTTAAAAGAATAACTTCTGAGTACCTGCAGGTTTTCAACCTCCAAATCAGAAAATAAACAATAAGTAAAATGATGGCAACAATGATATTATGAGTATGTATCACTCTAGTCATAAGATCAATGCCAAACATCACATTTCAGGTGGGAATAATAGCTTTAAAACAAAAGCTCTACAAGTTACCATTGCAATTTGAATTATCCATAATTGATTTTTTAATATCATCACATAAAATTGAACTCAAACTTTAAAATATCTTAAAATTTATTTAAAAATTAATAGCCTTTTTGTAAATAACAAGTAGGAAATGTTTATTCTTCCAAATTTGAAATTATTATATGAAAAGAGAATTTTAAGGTCCAGTTCTGCTGTGTCATAGTCTATTGTGACTTATAAGTTACTTCCTTTCATAAAACTATTTCTCTCTGAGGCCAGGGAGATGGTACAGCAGGTAGATCATTTGATTTGCAGTGAACTGGCCCAGGCACCCCATGTGGCCCCAAGAGCATTGCCAGGAATGACTCCTGAGGACAGAACTAGGAGTAACCTCTGTGCATCGCAGTATGCATGCTCAAAAACAAAACAAAAACAAATAAACATAAATACCTGACTCTTTGAAAGGGTGCAAGGCAGCCTTCTCTTTCTCATCAGATTTGTTTCATGGTTTTTTGTTTTTATTTTTTGTTTTTTGGGTCACACCCAGCAATACTCAGGGACTACTCCTGGCTGTGCACTCATGAATTACTCCTAGTGGTGCGTGGGAGACCATATGGGATGCTGGGGAATCAAACCTAGGTTGGCTGCATGCAAGGCAAACATCCTACGCCCTGGACTATCACTCCGGCCCGTAATGTTTTTCGTTTTATCCTTACATTATCCCACCATCCTCCTGAGAGCATCAATTATAGCACACAATGAGTGTTAATATTAAAGTTTGAAGATTTAATAAAAATTAGTCTTGATTTATTGAAAGTAATATAGAGAAAAATTATAACACCTGGGGGCCAGAGACATAGCACAGCAAGTACTACCTTGGTTTGATCTCCAGCACCCCCTATACTACCCTAAGCACTACCTAAGCACTCCTAAGTGCAGTAAGGAGTAACCCCTGAGTAAACCCAGGTATAACTAAAAAAAAAATCAGTAATAAACTGAATTATTTTCAATTCAGTTATTCTCACAATAATTGTCAGTAATAATTAGTAAGAAATATATTTTAGTAAGATTTCATTTATATTTAGTGACAAGTGACCATTTATATTTATGTTATAAATAAAAGTATAAAAATTTAAGAGGAAAATATTACTAATTTAACAAGTGAAATTATGAATCCTTATTGAAGGAGAAAGAGAGCTAACTAGGGAGCGATAGCCCAGCAGGTAGGGCGCTTGCCTTGCATGCAGCCGACCCCAGGCTTGATCCTCAGCATCCCATATGGTTCCCCAAGCACCGCCAGTAGTAATCCCTGAGTGCAGAGCCAGGAGTAACCCCTAAACATTACCGGGTGTGACCCAAAAAAAGCAAAAAAAGAAAAGAAAAGAAAAGAAAAGAAAAAGAAAACAAGTAATTAGATAAAAATTGTTGATGCACAGAAATTGTATTATAAAGATGTTAATTATATCTGTTTTATGTTAAATCCATTTCCAACAGATTACTGTTTGTTTCCATTTGCTATTTTCCAAGTAAATGAGTTCTCTCTAGAACCTATTTTGGAAAACAAACACCCAAGGTAATTTTGCCAAATAGAATTAAAGTACTTGCTCTTCCATTTAACAACATTTTCTACAAAATTATGAAAAATATGACAGTGTGCCATTAGAGCTACAGTGCAGAGACTAGCCCCTGGAATAACCCAAAGAGCCACGGAACAAAGGTTTGTGTTTGGATATTGAAGGCAGGAAAATGTTGGTCATCAGACCTAAGGAAGAAAAGCTTGCTGTTCAACTTGCTACTGGTTACCCTCAGTGTCAATATGGGGAAGCAGACAATCAGACCCTTATCACTGATTATCTGCAAAATTCTAAATATAAAAGAGGAACAATCAAAAAAGTGAGCCAAAAAAAGTAATTATTCATATAAACTCCTCCTAAATATATAAACAGGAGATCATTATCTGTAGCACTCAGGAACATACAAGTTAAGACCAAGGGGATCATTAACACACATATAAAATGTTGACCTATGTCAATTTATGTATATTTGATGAGTTTTAAGTTATAAAAGCTGTTCAGCCTAATAATTATTGAGAAGATATTATACATAACAAAAACTGCGCTCAAGAAATGGCTACAATAGCAGTATTTGTGAAGAAGAAAAAAGAAATCGTGCAAAAAAAAAGCAAATGAACAATAAATGGTGCTATGCTAAAATAAGTGCTCTTTTATTTAGTCACCTAATTATTCTCCAGGAAATAAGACCAAGACCTGTAAAGCAGCAATAAACAAGCACGAGGTCGTCTCTGCCTAAGCAAATAAATTTAATGTACTTGTGAAAGAGGAATAGGGGCTGGAAAGATACTTGAACCTGCCTGAAGGCAATCTTCTCATTCAGGAGTCCTGGATTAAGGAACAGCATGGTCTCCCGAACTCCCCCAACCACCACCATGAGTGACCCATAAGCACAGAGTAAGAAGCAACTTCTGAGCACAAATGACTCCTAAAATAAAGGAGTGAACTAGATGCATGTTGGCCTTAGAAGTGAAAAAATAAATTCTGTCCTCCTGAGCAGCCCTGGATTGCTGACAGGATCTTTTGTGTCCAATATTTCATCCACACAACAGTCAGTAAGGTAAGAAATATTGTGCACATTTACACATTGTGAAACTAGAAGATAGTTACTTAATCATTAATTTTAATAATGCTATTATTTATAGCAACATATAGTATTACTGTATATTATTATATAATTACATAATACTATGTATTAATATAGTAATTGTATAATTAATAATAAATTACTATAATTACTTAATGATTAACTAGTTAAGGATAAAACATAGTCAAAATCTCAGGCTTGTGCATCGGTAAGCAATTTTTTTATAATCCTTTAACAAAGTTACTCAGGCACTATATGGTTTTGATTAAAAGTGAAGAATGAAATGCTTCACAAGAATGAAATGCTTCAAAAAAAAAAGAATAAAATGCTTCAACACACAAAAATACATAATTGTGGGCTGGAAGCGATAGCCCAGAGGGTAGGGCATTTGCCTTACACACGGCCTGCCCATGCCGGCCAATGTTCGCTCCCGGCATCCCATATGGTCCCGCACCGCCAGGAGTAATTCCTGAGTGCAGAGCCAGGAGAAACCCCTGAGCATTGCCGGGTGTGACCCAAAAGCAAAAAAAAAAAAACATAATTGTAAGTGAATGAAGAAGGCTAGCTCTTCCAGAGGAGCTAAGTACAAGATCTCGCTGACTGAATGAGGAAAATAAATATAATAGGTTTAGAATATCATGGAAGCTGAGTAAAGTATATAATTATTCTGTTGCCCTTGTCCTTGGAAACAAAGGACTTTGCTGAGGTATGAAACTCCATTGTTTCTCTTAGGCCTCAGAATGTCAACTTCTCAGTAAAAGGAACTTTCCCACAAGTATCATGAGGTCCTCACAGTAAAACACTGTAAGAAATGTGACAAAAGCAATTAGTAGCTATCCCTGTTCTTAATCTGCTGAAACCCTTTGAAATTCAGAGTTGGAGCTTCTAATAATCCATCAGGGTTTGTAACTACTTACAGGAAGAACCATTTGCAGACCTTTTCATTGGTTATGTAGTTGGGTACTGAGGAAAAGAAGTAGACAAGTGTTTTCTTCCTTTAATAATTTGTACCTGTTTTTAAAATCAACACTGAGGGGCTGGAGCAATAGCACAGCTGGTAGAGTGTTTGCCTTGCATGCGGCCAACCCGGGTTCAATCCCCGGCATCCCATATGGTCCCCCAATTACTGCCAGAAATAATTCCTGACCAAAGAGCCAGGAGTGACCCAAAAAAGCAAAAAAATAAATAAATAAACAAATAAATAAATAGATGAATGAATGAATATAAAATCAATACTGAGAATAATTTCTTTTCTTTCAGCATTTGTTCATTAAACATTACTTGTATTGGGGCTGGAGAGAAACTGCAGTGGGTAGGGTGATTGCCTAGCAGGTTCAAAATTCAACAACCTGGGGCCGGAGCGATAGCCCAGCGGGTAGGGTGTTTGCCTTGCACGTGGCCGGCCTGTGCTGGCCCTGGTTCGAACCCCCGGCATCCCATATGGTCCCCCGAGCACCGCCAGGAGTAATTCCTGAGTACAGAGCCAGGAGAAACCCCTGAGCATTGCCGGGTGTGACCCAAAAAAAAAAAAAAAGCAAAATTCAGCAACCTATATGGTCGACCAAGCAATGCTAGGAGAAATTTCTGAGTACAGAGCCAGGTGTAAGTCCTGAGCAGAGCCAAAAACCCTAAATATATATAACTAAATAAATAAATGTTATTTACATCTACCCTTCCCAAATTTCTGAAAGCAGAAAATAAAACATGTGTGGGGTGCTTCAAAATAGACTTCAATCCAAAGCCCCCAATTTAGTAGATTTTTTTACTACTATTATCCCAGACAACTGGGATAATGTTTAAATTGTTCACTTAAAAAGTTGATTTCAGGGGCCAGAGCAATAGCACAGCAGGTAGGGTGTTTGCCTTGCACGTGACCGACCAGGGTTCAATCCCGGCATCCCATATGGTCCCCCAAGCACCGCCAGGAGTAATTTCTGAGTGCAGAGCCAAGAGAAATCCCTGAGCATTGCCAGGTGTGACCCAAAAAAAATATATATATATATATATATATATATATATATATATATAACTAAATAAATAAACATTATTTACATCTACCCTTCCCAAATTTCTTCAAGAGACTTACAAGTGAGTTATAACGGTATGTAAGTGATCATTTCTTTCTCCAAGGACTGAAAGCAGAAAATAAAACATGTGTGGTGTGCTTCAAAATAGACTTCAATCCAAAGCCTCCAATTTAGTGGATTTTTTTTTAATTGCTTTTTTTGGGTCACACCCGGCGATGCTCAAGGGTTTCTCCTGGCTCTGCACTCAGAAATTACTCCTGGCTGGTGCTAGGGAGACCATATGGGATGCCGAGGATTGAACCCAGGCCAGCACAGGCCGGCCACTTGCAAGGCAAACGCCCTACCCGCTAGACTATCGTTCTGGTCCCAGTGGATTTTTTTTTAAAGAGACAACTGGGATAGTGTTTAAATTGTTCACTTAAAAGGTTGGTTTCAGGGGCCAGAGCAATAACACAGCAGGTAGGGCGTTTACCTTGCACGTGACCGACCAGGGTTCAATCCCTGGCATCCCATATGATCCCCGAGCACCGCCAGGAGTAATTCCTGAGTGCACAGCCAGGAGTAACCCCTGAGCATTGCCGGGTGTGACCCAAAAAGCAAAAAAAAAAAAAAAAGTTGATTTCAACTGTGTTTATTCAATCACTAAGTACAATAACTGAACAGAAAGTTACAGACTCAGAGTGACTGAGGTCAGGTATTCAGGTAATAAGATGAGATACAGGGTTTGAGTACTCCCTTACACAGATAAGAAATGATACCAGGTGACCACATGGTACATGCCAGGGAAATGAAGGCAAACTAGCCTTCATTTCAATTCAGAATAATTCTATTCTAGAATAATATTTCAATTCAGAATGATTCTAAATCATATTAGTATTTAAATATATTTGAAAATAAAAAGGGTAAAATAACTGAAAGATGCAAGCCTATCGAATATTAAACGGGACTGGAGAGATAGTACAGAGAGTAAGGCACTTCCTTGCATGTGGCCCACCTCCTGGGTTCAGTCTCCTGTACCACATATATTCCCCTGGGCACTGACAGAAGTGATCCCTGAGCACAGAGAAAGGAGTAAGCATTGAGCACTGCCACATGTGACTGTGTATGTGTGATTATGTGTGAGTGTGTGTGTGTGTGTGTGTGAGAGAGAGAGAGAGAGAAATGTGAGTGAGTGTGTGTGTGTGTGAGTGGAGAAATTCCAATATCAAATTGGGAATTCCAAAAGCAAAACAAAATATATATACATTTTTATTTTGCTTTTTGGAATTCCAACTTGATATATAAAATATATCCCATGTGATAAAATATATTTGATATATAAAATATATCCCCAAAAAAATATATATATATATATTTGCTTTTTTGGGGTCACAGCACCCAGTTACTGGAGTTACTGTGGGGTTACTTAGGCTCTGCACTCAGGAATTACTTCTGGCAGTGGTCAGGGGGATCATATGGGATGCTGAGTGTTGGGGAGACGCTGGGGTCCCCAACAGTATCAGAACAGTTTTCTTCTACCTCTGAGGCCACCGCGGAATGGACAAAAACTCATGAGTCCGGCACAGTTCCAAAAAAGGCTTTTTGTTTTTGGTTTTTTTTTTTTTTGCTTTTTTTGGGTCACACACCCAGCAATGCTCAGGGGTTACTCCTGACTCTGCACTCAGAAATTACTCCTGGCGGTGCTCGGGGGACCATATGGGATGCCAGGGATCAAACCCGGTCTGTCATGTGCAAGGCAAACGCCCTACCCGCTGGACTATCGCCCGCCCCCAAAAAGGCTTTTAATAGTAAAAAGCTCTACCACCACAATCCAATATAATGAAAGAACTCAAGCTCTGGTCAGAACTAAGACCATATATGAGAGCCCAAGTCTCCCACCAAAGAGAGAGCATCTCACCCGAGAGGAGTCCTACCCAAAAAAGGGGGAAGGGTCTCAAGTCAGTCCCCTTATATACACCAAAGTAATCCTAACTGTTGACAGGGCCTGTCAACAAAGAACCCTAAACAACTTCTAGATAGTAGAGTGTAGAAGGGAGGTGCCACACCCTATTATAGATAGAAACAAAGGAGTATGCCAAGGACTAATCCCTTTTTCTGAGATTATCTCTTATGTAAAACACTGGAGAGAGAGGGGAGCTGGTATAAAATAATACATCTTAACTTCATGGGCTTCATGTAATCTAGATGGTACCCACAAGGTCCTTCTTATTATTATCTGCACCAGGGTGATTCTGAGTATCTTGTTCTCTATATACTGAAAGGGTCACACTTGTCTGCATGAGGGCAAACTAGTATGATCCTTCCTATAATCTTAAATGATAGTCTCAACGTAGCCAGGATGGTAGTCTCCTGGTCGTAGTCTCCTAGTAACTTCTAACTGTCCCATGCTGGGTGCAATGGGTATAAAAGAAGTTGTGAGCAATCTAGATAACATAGAAGTCTTAGTAGATGTATAATAAGTCAGAAGTTATTCAGAGTCAAGGTGACTTCTGTAACTGCCACACCCTCTATCAGTGTTTACTTGGAAGAGAGAGCTCATTAGAATGAACCTTGGTTTAAGAACATGTAAGTAGATTAAGCTGTGAGTGGGTAAAACAGCAAAGCTCCCAAGCTAGCTAAACCTCTCATCCAACAGCTGAATATAGAACTTGGGTCGGCCGTGTGCAAAGTAAATGCCCTACTCGCAGTACTATTGCTCCAGTTTCTGAACTATATTTTAAAATATAGAACAAAATAAACTTTTTACTTCAAAAAGGTTGTTGGGTGACACGCCCTACAGAGCCTTAGGCTCCAACTACACTTAGCTTATGTGAAGAGCTACACCCTGCCTTTAGGGAATCTCCGGAGCAGACTCAATGAGACCTTGGGCAGGATTGGATGGATTTCATAATTTTATTTGGCATAAATATTCTTATTATGAATTGTTCTTGACCCAGTTCAATACTCTTCCTACCCCCACGGGTCCCCGTGAGGGACATACATGTAGATATTCCAAGAGTACTTGGCCACATTGGATCAACGATAATGTAATCAGTTCTCCTAGTTAAAAGAGACTTACCAGTGCACCTCCGGGCAAACTGACATGTCTCTGATTCTAAAGGTAAAGCCAAAGTGAATTATTCTGACAGATTTTGGACCTTAGTGGGATCTAGAGTCTGGAATCGGCTGGCTATATACTCATGAAAGAAGTATTAATGCCATTCTCTACAAATTACATTCTGAGTTGCTTTCTGGTTCAGAGATGCAGTAGCTCCCCACTCTGCTAGGGAGGTATTATTTCAGGGAGTCAGCTCTGGCATTGTGAAGCCAAAGGGCCACCTAAAGATCTGCATTTCAATAGGGTCATTTACCTGGCTTCATCTCTACATAGCCCAGTCCACAATGGGCTGGGCTGGAAGTTTTTGGGCTTCTATCTATAAAATAAGGCTTCTATCTATAAAATAAAATAAAGGAGAAAGGGCTTTTGGCCATTTTGGCTCCTCTTTGCTCTCTGCCTCTCCTCTCCTTCTCTCTGTTCTCTTCCCTATTGGGCCTTAGCATGTGGTAGCAGCCATCTTGGCTGAGGCTTCTAAAACTATACATGGCCAGGGCCCAGCAAGGAACCTAAAGTCTAAGGTTTTCCTGTTGCTGGATTGCATACCAGAGCAAGTGTGAGTAAAGCTTTTTGAAACTTCACTGGATTCTTGTGTCTTTCTCTGTCGGCCCGCTGCCAATCCCCTGGGGCAAAAGGGGATCCCCAGTACCTGCTCCCAGGTTTTGATGGGGCACCCAGCGCACCCCAACAGAGGTAATTCAACAATGGCATTTGACCTTCTGACTTTATATTTTAAAAACCAGTCTTATATAATATTGAAAGTCAAACTCTAAGTAGAAAACATAAATGTGCTATAAAATTATACCATGAAATTATAAAATATAGACTTAAAATGAAAGAAAAGAATATGCAAATCAAATATGAATAATAAAAAATTATAAGCAATAAAAATGTGTTTTAAAAATAAGCAACAAACTGGAATTGCTAGAATGCACATAGCAAGGTATTACCAAACAAACCACAGGGAAAATAAAAAGAGCTCTAATAATAAAACTGGAAAACAATTTCACTTGCTGCTTACATAAGGGAAAATACATATTTAAAATATTTATTCTTAAAGTAACCCCATATACAGGACAAAGTTGCTACCGGCTCTCCCTGCACCCAGCTGATCACGAGGCACCCAGGAGGGATGGCAGGTTCCAGCCTTGGTCTGCCACCCCAGCAGAGCCTTACAAAAAGCCAGAGGAACACCTACACCATGAGGGCCACCATTTTCCACATCCGGACTCCCCTCTCCTCAGAGCTCCACCCAGCAGAATAGCTGATCACAGCCTAGCATTCATCAATAAATGCTCCAGGGGCCGGAGTGATAGTCCAGTGGGTAGGGCGTTTGCCTTGCAAGTGGCCGGCCTCTGCCGGCCAGGGTTTGATCCCTGGCATCCCATATGGTCCCCTGAGCACTGCCAGGAGTGATTCCTGAGTGCAGAGGCATGAGAAACCCCTGAGCAATGCCGGGTGTGACAAAATTAAATAAAATAAAATAAATAAATGCTCGAGACTAGAGATGACAAGAAGAGTATCCCACCCATACGGCAGAGCCTGGCAAGCTACCCTTGTCCTATTTGATAAGCCAAATACCAGTAACAATTATAGACCTCATTCCCATGACCCAATGGAATGGTTTGAGGCTCTTTATGTTCCTGGAGTGAGCAGATGCCCTTGGGCTACACTAGCATGTGACAGGACATATGGAGATGTTACTAGTGCCCGCTCCAGCAAATCAATGATCAACGGGAAGACAAGTGATAAAAGTGATACATTAACCCCTCGTAAACATACCGGGTGTCTTAAATTTGTACATGGCACAGAGCAAGAGAACTAACACTGTACACAGTTATGGTGTCATATGCCTTATAGCTCTCATTTTAAAAGAAGCAGCACAGATCCACTGTCCTAAAGCCTTACAGACCTAGACTTTCAATAACCTAACACTGTCCCCTTCAATATGCTGTTAACAGAGAAGAGTAATGTATATTTTTCCTTTCCCCTTGACTGACAGTAACATTGGGAAATGAACAATTGAGTGCCTTATATTTGAAATACAGTTTTCCATACTATTAAAAGATTAAATATTCTTATATTCTTAAAATCAACAATGATGTAGGAGAAAAGGAATGCATCCATTGAACAATCTCTGAGCAAGAAACTTCTGTCCAAAATGAGTGTTGTCATCCATCTGCCCACACCTGCATCCTGCCTCTCAAAGCTTATTTTATGTGCAACTGTTTACTTAACCACTGGGGCATTAGTAAATACCCTGGGAAGAAAATGAAGCTAACCTTAAAGGATTAAAAGGCAAATTAATACCAACCAAATTGAAAGGGAAGTATTTGGAAAGATATAAAGCAAACAAACAAGGGGCCAGTGTGATAGCCCAGCGGGTAGGGCATTTGCCTTGCATGCGGCCGGCCTGTGCCGCCCGGGTTTGATCCCCGGCATCCCATATGGTCCCCTGAGCACCGCCAGGAGTAATTCCTGAGTGCAGAGCCAGGAGTAACCCCTGAGCATTGCCGGGTGTGATACAAAAAAAGAAAAAAAAAAAGCAAACAAACAAAACCACCTAATATGTAATTATTCCATACAAAACATACAAAAGGTTGTTTGCTGGGGGCGGAGTGATAGCACAGAGCGTAGGGCATTTGCCTTGCACGCTGCTGACCCGGGTTCAATACCCGGCATCCCATATGATCCCCCAAGCACTGCCAGGAGTAATTACTGAGCATTGCTTGGTGGGACCCAAAAAAGGAAAAAAATAGATAAAATAAAATACCACAATATTTTTTTAAAAAAGGTTGTTTTCCTTCCAATAATTTATATATTAGATTTGCTTTTCCTAGAACACAGACGTTAATAAACTGAAATACACTGAACGGCCTTTTCTGATCTGTGACTGGGTCATTCTTCTCCTGAGGTCCAGGTGACCCAGGTCAGATATGAAGGACCCTGAGGCTAACAGAGAGACAAAGGCCAGTAAAAAAAAAAAGATCAATATTTGTCCTCACACATATCAAACAGAAGATGGTTATTTTAAAGTTATACTAATAAACAATTTAAAGGTCTAACGAACTCTGGGTATCTGCACCCAGATACCTCTCTAGTCAGAATAAGAGAAGCTGGCTATATAAAGGGCTCATGTGATCTTGACTAGATAATATGAAATTGCCCGTAATGGAGACACACAGGCCAACATAAGGCTTCAGAGCTGTCCCTACGATGTTTTCATCTCCCATATAACATCTTATTTAGCAGTGCCCCCTCTTAAGTTTCGTGAGTGAAGATGTCCTGAGATCCTGAGACCCGTATTTTCATTGAAATACCAATATGCAAAATACCAATCCATATGGGAAAATACCTACATGAAAATTAGTAGGCTAATTTTCAACAAAGAAGCTGAGAATATGAAATGGAGGAATGACATCCTTCTTAACAATGGCGATGGAAAAACTGGATACCAACCAGTAAAAAGGTTAAAACTGGATTCATAGCTCACACCTTACACAAAAGTCTATTCAAAGAGAGATTACTGGTGAATGAATAATACAGGCATCAAATGTCCCTCTTGTTCTATCTTTGTTGAGAACCCTTTCTTTTTCCCTAGCTGTCCAGCATTAGGGAAGGTTAGAAAAGGTCTGAGTTACAGATTTCAGAGCAGGAACCAAGAGCATACGACACTGATGAGTGAGTGCATCTAGGAGACAAAAGAAGAGAGAGATCTCCCTTAACATTTATCTTATGTTGAGGAAGAAAGAAAATATCCAGGAGACAAAATTATACAAAAAAATAAAATATTGGGGCCAAAGAGATAGCACAGAGGGTAGGGTGCATGCTTTGCATGTGGCCGACCCAGGTTTGATCCCCGGCATCCCATATGGTCCCCTGAGCACTGCCAGGAATAATTCCTGAATGCAGAGTCAGGAGTAACCCCTGAGCACAGCCAGGTGTGATCAAAAAAGACAAGGAATAAAAAAAAAAAGAACAAAATTTAAATATGTATATATAGCATTCCAGATATAAAATTTTTTGAAAAACAGAATATAAAGCCAATTACTGAATATTTTTTGAAAAAGAATTTTCAGCAGAAAAAAAACATGCTGAAAGAAGACTTTAAAATCAGAAACTATAAGGGCCAGAGCGATAGCCCAGCGGGTAGGGCGTTTGCCTTGCACACGCTGGCCTGTGCCGGCCTGGGTTCAATCCCGGCATCCCATATGGTCCCCCGAGCACCGCCAGGAGTAATTCCTGAGTGCAGAGCCAGGAGTAGCCCCTGAGCATTGCCGGGTGTGACCCCAAAAAAGCAAAAATAAAAATAAAATAACTTTTAAAAAATCAGAAACTATGTAAACAATACCTCATATTTTCTAGAGAAAAAATATTTGTATATGTTTATTTTAATCTAGAAATATTACAAATAAAGAATTATCAATCATACTGATAAACATTCTCTGCTTCATTAAAGCATCTACCTACTGAGCATTTGGTGATGTTAGCACAAGTTCTTTTTTTTTTTTTTTTTTGCTTTTTTGGGTCACACCCAGCGACGCTCAGGGGTTACTCCAGGCAGTGCTTCGGGACCATATGGGATGCTGGGGATGGAACCCGGGCCAGCACAGGCCGGCCGCATGCAAGGCAACGCCCTACCCGCTGGGCTATTGCTCCAGCCCCACAAGTTCATTTTCAAGCAGTTAAAACAGCTTTGCAACGTAATTTAGACACAAATGCACAAAGATATGTATTATTTTTTTTATTTAATTTTTTTATTTTTAAAATTACAAAGATATACAATTAAAAAAGTTCATATTTGGGGTTTTGGTCAAACAGTGTTGCAGCACCCATCCCGCCACCAGTGCCCATCTCCCACCACCAACGTCCCCGGTTCCCTCCCCCTCCCCCAGCCCTGCTCCATGGCAGGTTCTATATTTCTTTCCATTTCTCTCTCTTTTCTCTTTTCCTTTCCCCTCCAGACTATGGATTACAGAACATACATTAAAGGGTTGTCATGTGTATTTTTTTGCCTCTATTTAATGCTCAGTTCTAGGTTGGCATTAGTACCCTCAACAATTGTTAGCACACTGTTCCATTTCTGTCTTACCTAGCCTCTGAATCCCACACGTTTGTGATAATTTCCACCTTTGACAGGACCTGCATCAAAGAAAAACACCATATCTACAAATTATGCCAATTCTACCTATATATAGGCTGCTTCTCGCTCAGGGATCGGTCTATTTCTGCATTAAAGTTAAAAGTTAAAGACTTTTAACACCTGCGATTCAACAAAAGAATTTACTGCTCTATTTTCTTTTCTTTTTTTTTAAGTATTTTATTATACCACCGGAGATATACAAATAAAAAGATATACAATTAAAAAGTTCTGTTTTTTTATTTTTATTTATTTTTAAGTATTTTACTGCTCTATTTTCTACAACAACCAAATGCCAATCATATCTTAAATTCAGCTTACTGCCTAGTTTTATCGTTTTTGTTTTGTTTCATTTTTCTGAATAGCCCTTTTGGGCAACATATTGCTGCAGTCTAGGCTATTCACTCTGTAATGGTTCTACTACTTTGACCTGTAAGGCAGCTTCCAACTTACAATCATCTTCATATCCCCTTCCACAGGCATTTGCACCGAGGAGCAGCCCTGGAGACAGACTATTCATGACCTGTTGAAAAACCCCAACACTCACTCACGGGTGCCGGAGTCTGCACAGCCAATTTTTTCCAGAGCAGAGCTCTGAACTGGGGCCCCGTGTGCCCCATGCCTGACAGAGGTGCTCGGTCAGTAAATCAGCTTAGCGCCGCCTTTATACCCACAGATTCAGAAGAGAGAGACATGGAGCCTATTAGTCAATCCCAACAAAGGTGAGTGATGCAAGAGAGATTACTGGTTACGGGCATCAAATGTCCCTCTTGTTCTATATTTGTTGAGGAAACTTTCCTTGTCTCTAACTGTCCAGCATTAGAGAAGATTCAGAAAAGTCTAAGTTACAGATTTCAGAGCACGAATCAAAAGCACACAGCGCTGAAAGTGAGTGCAGGTAGGAGTTATGCTGATCTGGCCGAGCTCCTCCCCCTTGATGCTAATTAGAGGGAATGATTCTTCCAACTCCAGAAATATCAGACATTATACAGAGTTACCAAAACATTTTGGATTTTGGAGGACTTGTGGCAGAGAATTAGAGAGAAATAAAGTGAGCAATGTTGGTCACTGAGGAGAGAATCGAAGACGTGGCTCACAGCTAGTCAGACCCAATATAGTCTGACTCCAATACCCCCTCACGTCCAGCTTCACGCAGAGCATGAATCCATGCTTCAATAAACAGGAATCTTGTTCACTTTTACTTAGATTCTGTGAGCAAACTCAGTATGACATGAGTAAGAAGAAATCATCCAGCATTAATCACACATTGCTGATACCCCAAGAGAAAGGCGAGGCACCAGCCCTCTCCCCTGGGTGAGAGGTGCCAGCAGTCTGTGGACTACCTCTGAGTCCTAGTGTATTTTGGCACACTTTAGTCTTTTTAACCAGTGGCAGGATTCTGGGTTACTTCACCATTCTGCAGGCTAAGGTTCCTGCATTCCTGTTACCCCTCTTTGTGGTCAGAGAGACAGGGAGTGTGCAAATGGACTTTGTGGTCCTGCATTTCATAAAACAGCTCTCGCAAGCTATGAATGCTCTACCAATGCATTTTGCAACAGGAAACGGGCTTAAGCTTCATCAGGAGAATTGACTCAATAATAGGCTCAATGTCTCTTCTGAATCTGTAGGTATAAAGGGGTGGGTATGAAGAATAGGTTTTAAAAGAACATCAGATTATTTTGCCTTGTTTTATTATTCATTTTATATTTGGTAGCACTAAAGTCAAGGCATATTTTTTGTCGTGGGTCCCACCACAAGACTGACCTTACCCCTGTGCACCTCAAAATCCTGTGGGTATTATCTGGTTAGATGCCTTGGTTTCCTTTGCAAATAACCTTTACCACACTTTATATAACAGGGGGAGAAACATTATTTTTAAAATATCAGCTTAAGGGGCCAGAGCAATAGCACAGCAGGTAGGGCATTTGCCTTGCATGCGGCTTACCTGGGTTCGATCCCTGGCATCCCAAATATGGTCCCTGAGCATTGCTAGAAGTAATTCCTGAGTGAGAGCTAAGAGTAATTCCTGAGCATCACTGGGTATGACCCAAAAAGCACAAATAAATTAATTAAATAAAATGTCAACTTAAGGGCCGGGGTGATAGTATGTTTGCTTTGCATGCAGCTGACCTAGGTTCGATGCCCAGCATCCCATATGCTAGGGATCCCACAACACTGCCAGGAGTAATTCCTGAGTGTAGAGCCAGGAGTAACACCTGAGCATCGCTGGGTGTGACCCCCAAAGCAAAAAAATATATATATATATATATATATATATATATATAAAATCAGCTTAAGGAAAAGCCCACCTATTATGATCTTACCATTTTATTTGCGTGTCAACCTTTTTTCTAAGAAATAATGAATGCTAGACAGTATTCTCAGGATGGGGTCACCACTCAGACAATTGTCTAAAGTTTTTAAGATGGGGCCTGGAGCGACAGCACAGTGGGTAGGGTTTTTGCCTTGCATGTGGCCAACCCAGGTTCTATCCCGGCATCCCATTTGGTCCCCCAAGCACCGCCAGCCAAGTAATTCCTGAGTGCAGAGCCAGGCATAACCCCTGAGCATTGCTAGGTGTGACCCAAAAATCAAAATATAAATAAAAATAAAAATGTTAAGATAGGGGCCGGGTGATAGCCCAGCGGGTGGGGCGTTTGCCTTGCACGCGCCGGCCCATGCCGGCCTGGGTTCGATCCCCGGCATCCCATATAGTCCCCTGAGCAACGCCAGGAGTAATTCCTGAGTGCAGAGCCAGGAGTAACCCCTGAGCATCGCCGGGTGTGACCCAAAAAGCAAAAAAAAAAAAAAAAAAAAAGTTAAGATAACTTTTAGGGAAAAAATGAAAACTTAAACAAATTTTAGTTGAATGTGGAGCTTCTATAACTATTTGTGATTGTAGTGCTAACTCTGTATTCCAATAAATTCAAAATAGTCATTAAACATGAGCATGCCCTGTCTCAGAGCAGCAACTGCTCAAAAATTGCCAAAAGTCATAACAGGTGCCAGGATTTGTCAATGGTTGGAATCTACCACAAGTGTGTGAAGGACAGAGTTTAAGTAAGTAAGATAGAGAAGGGACTAGTTTGACAAAAATATTTGGAAATAGGGGCCGGAGCGATAGCCCAGCGGGTAGGGCATTTGCCTTGCACGCGGCCGGCCTGTGCTGGCCCGGGTTCGATCCCCGGCATCCCATATGCTCGCCCAAGCACTGCCAGGAGTAATTCCTGAGTGCAGAGCCAGGGGAAACCCCTGAGCATAGCCGAGTGTGGCCCAAAAAAGCAAAAAAAAAAAAAGTTGGAAATAGTAATGCTAGACTAGAACTGAGTATTGAAAATAGGTAACGGTATATACATGATAACCCTTCAGTGAATGTACTGCAAACTACAATGCTCAAAAGAAGAACAGAGAGAGAGAGAGAGAGAGAGAGAGAGAGAGAGAGAGAAGAAAAAGGCTGTTATAGAAGCAGGCTGGGGAGGGGAAGGGAGGGAATCTGGAAACATTGGTGTTGGGAAATGTGCACTGGTGAAGGGATGGGTGTTGGAACACTGTAGGACTGAAACCCAATCATGAATAGCTTTGTAATAGTCTATCTCATGGTGATATAATAAAATTTTTAAAAAAGAAAAGTATAACTTATAAGAAAATTGCCAAAAAGGCAGAGGGATCTCAAGTGTTCCCAAACAGATGCTGAGTTAAATGTGGTTCTTCATCAAACGGTACTTACCCAGTGAAAACAGCAGCCAAAGGAGAAAAATTCTAACTCACGCTACAATAGGGATGAATAGTGGACACTAAAGATAAAGAAGAAAAACAAAAAGGCCACACATGTAGTAGGATTCTAATCCTACGCAAATATCTACAACAATTAAATCCCTAGAGAAAGAAAACAGATACACAAACATTTGAGATTAGAGTAAAGGAGAAACTGGTTACTAAGTTCTTTTGAAATGAAGGAAATATTTCAAAACTAGATTGTAGCACAGCATTAAGAAGGTGCTGCATACTTACTCAATAGTTTTTATGTTCTGTGCCTTGTGCTTCAGTTAATTGCTTTATGAGTGATTTTCCTCCCACCCCCCTTCATCTCTTCTCTGCCATTTAGTTAAGCTCACAAGAGCCCATAATATAGTGCCACACTGTGATTCTGCATTTTTGGAAACTTGCTATTCCTACTACATTTATTCTTCCTGTTGCCATGGCTGCTTTGTAAATTGTCACATTATCATTCCCATAGAAACTGGAAAATGATTGCTAAAATTCATTTGAAGAGGCAGAACCAAAGTATTCTCCCCATTGGTTCACAAGATTATCTTATATACTCACCACTGATAAATAGAAATAACCTATTCTCTTTACATACTGCCCTAGCTTTTTTTTTTATTCCATTCAATCTCCGTAGCAATACACTAAATTTTACTTATTTATTCATTTTTGCTTTTTGGGTCACACCCAGCAATGCTCAGGGGTTACTCCTGGTTCTATGCTAAGGAATTACTCCTGGCAGTACATGAGGGACCATATGGGATGCCGGGTATCGAACCCAGGATAGCCGCATGTAAAGCAAACGCCCTGGGGCCGGGCGATAGCCCAGCTGGTAGGGCATTTGCCTTGCATGAGGCCGGCCTGCACAGGCCCAGGTTCAATCTCCGGCATCCCATATGGTCCCCTGAGCACCGCCAGGAATAATTCCTGAGTGCAGAGCCAGGAGTAACCCCTGAGCGTCGCCAGGTGTGACCCAAAAAGCAAAAAAAAAAAAAAAAGTAAAAGCCCTAGCCCTATGTTATCGCTGCGGCCCCTGTCCTAGCTTCTTTACTAGTCACACCACCACACGTGTGTGCTACGCCCACACACAAACACACATCACCACAAGCACACAGCCCACCACATAGATACATAGCATATATGTAGCCTAGCACACATACACTGACACCATCATGTATTTATACACCTCACATATACATCAAAAATATATAAACACATATACATCAAAATATATGCCATTCATATATGCAATCCACAACACCATATACAAGTACATTACCACATACACACACACCACATACAAATACACAAGTCACATCTATGCCACACACATACCACCATGTGTATGTACCCCACCAAACACAGAAAACTACCACACGTAGACACATACAACACACTTCTTCATCACATTCATTCAGGACTGTTAAGGGGCCACCAGCCAGTTCCAGCTCTTTCCTGCTCAGTTACTGTTCCTTCTCTAACTTTCCTTCCTTAGAGACCCCAGAGATTCTTAATAAAGTCACAGATTACATGTATTGGTAATAGTACGATGATAATCATGGAACTGGACGAAGAATGCAGAATAAATTTATAGGTTTGAAAGAATGAGATATATAAGCCCATGAGGTAGCATTATTCTCCTGCATGGCACTCGGCACTCTCTTCCAAAAAAGTGGAGAGAGAGAGGAGAGAGAGAGAGAGAGAGAGAGAGAGAGAGAGAGAGAAATGGGCTAGGTGCCTCCTTTTATCTGCTGTTATATAGAACCCCTCAGGTACCCATTATCTATTCTTATTCAGTGGGCTAGATTTAAAGGCACTGACTAAATTCACATGATGCTCCACTCTTCTCCTGAAAAAAAATATTATCACTCTTCATCCCTATAAGGAATGTCAAGTGCTCCCTAAATTCCCACTCCAGATTCTCCCACACCAAGGTCCATTCATCTTTTCCCAGTGTCTCTGACACCAACTAGCTACCAGGAAAACCATTTTTTTCCACATATCTCCATGGACTAAATTCAGAAAGGAATCACTGTATCACTGTCTTCCCGTTCATCATCGATTTGCTCGAGCGGGCCCCCAGTAACATCTCCATATGTCCTGCCTCATGCTAGTAGAGCCCAAGGCATCTGCTTGCTCCAGGAACATAAAGAGCCTCAATCCATTCAGGAATGAGGTCTATAATTGTTACTGGTATTTGGCATATATATCAAATACAAAACGGGTAGCTTGCCAGGCTCTGCCGTGCAGGTAGCATACTCTTGTAGGCATCTCTAAGTCCAGCATTTATTGATGAACCGCGCGGCCACTTGCGGCTGCGCCAGCCGGGCGCTGATAGGCTGGTCTGCTGGGTGGAGGTCTGATGAGAGAGAAGCCCAGATGTGGAAATGAAGGCCCCTCATGGGGGTCGTCTCCATGAGGGCCAGAAAGGAATAGAAATTTCAAACATCACTATGGCCATTAGAAACCCATGAGAGCAAGTTCCCATTTTCCATCCCTGTTGGAATGCATGAAATAGAAAGTGTTCTGGTTCAAGAGAAATTAGAAAGTGTCAATATTTACCATAAAACCTAATTATGAAGTTTAGTGTTCTAAGGAAAAGACAACAATCTTACCAAACACATAAGCTAAAGCCTGAAGCTTCAATATGACAGTACTTAGACATAAGGCTTTCCAAGAGGTAATGGGGATTAAATAAGAACCTAGGGTAAGACTCTAAGCCCCTAGGACTTACAAGAGTTAAGAGAAGAGAAAGAGATGTGGGATTCTCCCGGATGCACATACAAAGAGCCAACCATGAGAACACAGCAAAAGAATGAAGATGTAAGTCAAGGTGAGATGTCTCACCAGGAACCACACTGCCAATATCTTGATAGTGGACTTCAGGCTTCTAGTTACTGAGAAAATAATACCCTCTTGTTCAATTGCCTCCACTATGCCGTATTTTTTTATAGCAGCCTTAGAACACAAATATAAGGATTTAAAGTGGGCGTGGATAAGAAGCTAAACTTGCATTTGTGTACCTGAAAATATAGCTGGCTAGGGAACTTAAGACTGATGCTTACAAGAGATTAGGTAAAACAGAGAAAGGAACAGTGGACCAATAATTGTCGAAAGTCTATTTCAATCCACAACATGTAAGAGAGGGAAAGAGAGAGAGAGAGAGAGAGAGAGAGAGAGAGAAAGAGAAAGAGAGAAAAGAGATGGAGAACCCGCCACGGAGGCAGTCTAGGGGAGGGGGAGGGTATCGGGGACATTGGTGGTGGGGACTGGGCACTGGTGGGGGGATGGGTGCTGGAACACTGTATGGCTGAAACCCAAATATGAACACTTTTGTAATTATCAATAAAAAATAAATAAATAAATAAATGTGAAAAAAAAAAAGGCTGATGCTTACATCTTACCCCCTATCAGGGAGTTCCTATGCCCCAGAAGAGAATTAAGACTTCCTTTTAAAAATCCTTCGGACAACCTGAGACGTAAATCATGCTTCTAGTTTCTCCATTTGAGTAAATATGTAACTGGAATTTTGGAGTTTTTTTGTTTGTTTATTTGGAGTAAACATACAATTGTTGTTTACTCTAAAATCATAACATCAGATACAAATTTCAGGTAGCTTAGGACTCACTAATTGCTGTTCTTTCAGCATCCAGGTGAGGGCAGTGAGGAGCTGAAAAAAAAAAAAAAAAAAAACAATATTTTAAAATCCTTTGAGGGACCCCCCCAAAAAAAAATTAGGACCGCAGCGATAGTCCAGAGGGTAGGGCGTTTGCCTCTCACGCAGCCGATCCGGGTTCGATCCTCGGCATCCCATATGGTCCCCCGAGCACTGCCAGGAGTAATTCCTGAGCAAAGAGCCAGGAGTAACCCCTGAGCATTGCCGGGTGTGACCCAAAAAGCCCCGAAAAAAAAAAAATCCTTGGGACCTCAGGAAGTAATCAATCATCTGTGGAGAGAATAACTTATCTAGGGTCTATAGTAACAACCATATTTGTACAGTGCCTGATTTTTTATTTTTAATGAATAGCCTGTGATACTCTCATACCAATAGAAGCCAAGAATTGTGATTTCATTTTGCAAATATAAAACCTGAGACTCTGAGAAAATAGTATTCCTCTGAGAAAACAGAAACAATCCAAAGAGGGCTTATCTATTTTCATCCTGTCCAATGGGCATACCAACCTCACTTTATGTGCCCTCCCTGCACCCCAACAGAGGGATTTGAAAGCTGCTGAAAAGGAAGCCTCAGTTTACCCTGACCAGCCGCTGGTATCAGTCCTATTAGTGACTGGCCCATCACACATTTTTGACTTCCTGCAAATTCCTGGGCTTTTTCTGGTAAATCAGGAGTTAAACAATTGTTCATCATAAAATTCTGCCCCAGAGCTTGGCCTCACTGGGAGGGGAAGATAAAGCGAAAAACCTAAAACAAATGGCCAGACAAGGGTCTGTTAGACCCTAACATCCTCTGTAACATTTGCCAAGAGCCCAATTTCCATTTAAAAGGGTCTTTAGAAAAAAAACCCTTATCTCTAACTTCCCCACATTCCCTGTAATACTAATACCTGGATTTCCTATTTAAAAAAAAAAAAAAAGTTGTAGTTAACTGAGTTCTATACTAAGTTCCTTCACACTTTGGGAACTTTTTTCTTTTCTTTCCAATAAACTTTTCTACTTTCCAACTGAGTCTAGGCATCTTTATTATTCAATATATTCATTCTTGAAAGGTCAGCCCTTTATGCCCTCTTGGGTGTAGGTGAAAGTCCTGGGTCCAGACCTTTATGGCCTCCTGGGCGTGGGCAGTGCCCCGAGTCCCTTTACCCTCCCTGGGCGCCCAAGCATATCTGGGTTCTGCCCTGGTGGACCTGAGATGCGCCTGTACTAAGCCCCTGACCTGGTGCATGCAGCCTACCTGACGTGGAGATTTCCTGGAGAGAGAGGTGGGTCTAGGGAATGTGGGTTCCGAAAAGGAGAGGGACCGGACATCCGAGCTGGCGCTGCGGGCCCTCCTTTTACCTGTAGCCAAGTCCCGCCCCAAGCCAGCCACTCCGTATCCCGATTGGTTACCTGCTCCAGGGTCGGAGATTTAAAGAGACCTGGCGCTCTACACTTCAATCTGCTGTATCAATAACAGCTTGTCAATTTCAAATTTTTTTTTTGGAGGAAAAATTAAACATTTAATTTTTAGAACCAAACCACTAGGAAAATATATCACAATCTTGAACAGCAAACAGACAGGCTATAGTTCAAGTAAAACATTGGTAAAAAGACAAGGCCCTTATCAAAATTAGGTGCTGGTACGAACAAAATTTCAAAATTTTTTTAAGTTAGTAATTTTCACCATTTCCAGACCTTTTTTCTTTTTTGGTCACACACAGCGATGCTCAGGGGTTACTCCTGGTCCTGACTCTGCGCTCAGGAACGTATGGGATGCTGGGAATGGAACCAAGGTAGACCGTGAGCAAGGCAAACATCCTTTCTGCTCTGCTATCCTTCGGGCCCCCTTGTTCTCTCTTGAGCGCTTTACTCTTTCTTTTCTCTCCCTCCTTCCCTTCCTCCGAACCTCCAAATAAAACCAACAGGTGTCCCCCACATCTCCCCTCTTGAGATGTGTACTCTCTCCACTTTCTTCCCTTCCCTTCCTCAACCTCCAAAATAAGATGTTTTTCCTTTTTAAAATAAATCATTTAACAGGGATGAAGAGATAGTACAGAGAGTAGATGCTTGTCTTGAGTGTGGCTGTCCAGGGGTCAATTCACAGTATCCCGTGTGCTCCCCTGAGCCCACCAGGAGTAATCCCTGAGCACTGGCAGATGTGACCCAAAAAACCGAAAGCATAAAAAAAAAAGTTTTTGAAATTTTCAAAATTTGTTAAAAAAAATTTCAACAAACTTTTTTTTTAAAGACTTATATTTAAGAGCAGATGCTGGAGGGGCAGCACCAGGTTACAGAGAGCCCGCACTCCGAGTACGGCCTCTTGGACAACGTCGAGAGGATAGTAGAAAATGAGAAGGTCAATGCAGAAAAGTCATCGAAACAGAAGGTGGACCTGCAGGCCCTGCCCACGCGGCGCCTGCCTGGACCAGACTGTCCTTCCTATCTTACTGCAGAGCCTGGCTGTGCTCGCCAAGAAGAGACCACCAAATCCTATTGAATTTCTAGCATCATACCTTTTAAAAAACAAGGCACAGTTTGAAGATCGAAATTGACTTATTGGGAAAAACAGAAATACTTGGTTTCTACTGTAGATTTACATGATTAGGAGGCAGCTTTAATTGTCGTGATTTCCCTTGCCCCCCCCACACACACCCCTTTTTGGAAGTATAAGAACCTTCAGGACAACAGAACTTATATCTGGAGTTGCAGAAGAAAGCATATCTCCATTTCTTTGATTTATTCATCATTCCTTATTTAATGAGTGTATTCTGTGCAATTTTCTCAGATTGTCTTTAACTTTGTTTCTAAAATGACCTCAAAACAAACCATTAAAAACAAGCAAACAAAAAGACTTATAGTTGAGGGGCTAGAGGGATAGTATAGAGGGTAGGGCACCTGCCTTACACACGGCCAACCTGGATTCTATTCCCAACACTCTATGTGATACCCTGAGCACTGTAGGTACGGTCCCAAAACAACAACAAAAGATTCATGTTTGATAGATGTTGGGGAATGCCACTGGGGTCCCCGACAGTGTCAGGACAGACGTTCTCTTCTATCTCCAAGGACGCCGGGGGAACAGATGAAAACTCACGAGTCTGGTGCAGTTCCAAAAAGGCTTTTAATAGTACAAAAGCTCTTCCACAGCACTCCAATATAATGAACAAACTCTAGCTCTGGTCTGAACTTAGACCATACAAAAGAGCCTAAGTCTCCCACCAAAGAGAGAGGATCTCACCCGAGATGAGTCCTACCCAGAAGAAGGAGCAAAAGGCCAAAGAACAAAAAGTCAAAAGCCAAAAGCCGAAAAGCCAAAAGCTGAAGAGCCAAAAGCTGAAAGCAAAAGGCCCAAAGCGAAGGGGCCTCAAGTCAGTCCTCTTATATACACCAAAGTAATCCAACCAGGAGGGTCATGTCAACAAAGAACCCTAATCAGAGTGTAGAAGAACAGTGCCACATCCTATTGCAGGTATAAACAATGATTAGCCAAGGACTAATCCTGAGATTATCTCTTATGTAAAACACTGGAGAGAGAGAGAGAGAGAGAGAGAGAGAGGGGGGGCTGATATAAAGTAATACATCTTAACTTCATGAGCTTCATGTAATCTAGATGGTACCCACAAGGTCCTTCTTATTATTATCTGCACCAGGGTGATTCTGAGTATCTTGTTCTCGTGTACCGAAAGGGTCACACTCGCCTGCTTAGAGCAAACTAGTATGATCCTTCCTATAGTCTTCCTATAGTCTCAACATAGCCAGGGTGGTAGTCTCCTGGTAAATTCTAACTGTCCCACGCTGGGTGCAGTGGGTATGAAGAGGAGCTGTGCCCAATCTAGAAAACATAGAAGCCTTAGTAGATGTATAAGTCAGAAGTTATTCAAACAAGGTGACTTCTGTAACTGCCACACCCTCTAGCAGTGTTTACATAGAAGAGAGATCTCATTAGAATGAACCTTGGCTTAAATAGATTAAGCTGGGAGTGGGCAAAACAACAAAGCTCCCAGGTTAGCTAAACCTGTCCTCCAACAGATAAACTTTATGTATATTTTTATTGCATGTTAGGTGCCAAGGTTACAATAGTGTTTAAGTTTCTGGTATTGATACACAAAGCTACTGCCCACTCCCACCACTGAAGTGCCCGTGATTCTCTATTCACTCTGATTACCCTTTGGGCCCTTTCTCCATTACTTATTTGAAAGCTATGGTTTTGGTAGTACTCCCGGTTTAGCACCTCTTATATCCTTGTAAGCTTCCACTTATGTGATACTATTCACTCCCCTCACCCCTCCTCCTAGAAATCACTGTATCACTGTCTTCCCGTTCATCATTGATTTGCTCAAGCGGGCCCCAATAACATCTCCATATGTCCTGTCTCATGCTAGTAGAGCCCAAGGGCATCTGCTTGCTCCAGGAACATAAAGAGCCTCAATCCATTCCGGAATGAGGTCTATAATTGTTACTGGTATTTGGCATATCAAATACAACACGGGTATCTTGCCAGGCTCTGCCGTGCAGGTAGCATACTCTTGTAGTCATCTCTAAGTCCAGCATTTATTGATGAACCGCATGGCGGCAAGCGGCCGCCTGAGCCGGGCTGTGATAGGCTGGTCTGCTGGGTGGAGAGTTCTGACGAGAGAGAAGTCCAGATGTGGAAAATGGAGGCCCTCATAGAGTGGGGGATCGTCCAGCTTGTTGCAAGGCTCTGCTGGGGTGGCGGGCCAGGGCTAGAACCCGCCATCCCTCCTGAGTGCCTCGTGAGCGGTTGGGCACAGGGAGAGCCAGTAGCGGCTCTGCCCCATGTCTCTGAGTCGATCCCGGCATCCTCCTAGAAATATAACTTCTAATTTCCAGTGTCCAGTATTTGTAATCAAATGTTATTTTCCATACCTTTGTTTTTTATTTTGTTTTATTTTATTTTATTCAATTACCATGACATACAGTTAGAATGTTGCTCATGGTTGTTTCAGATGAAGGCAGCAGCACAAGGAATGTCTCCCTTCCCATGGCCAGCACGGGTTGTGGCAGGCCAGACTGAATTCCCTTTACAATGGTTTTGATGTAGGCAGATATGGGGATCCCCATGGCAATGAACTTTAGCCCTAAGACTGTCCAGAGTCACCTTTTGGAAACAGGAACCAAGACTTGATAAGTCCTTCACCCTCAACAGACCTTGAGGAAGCTGGATCAACATTTCTCTGCCTAGCCCTTAATCCAGTTACATTCTAGGACAGAAATCCAGCAGGAACAGAGGTCAAGAAAAGGAGATTTGCAAAGACCACTCCCAAAATCTACTTCCCTTGGCAACGCCCTAGCAAGGGACTTTAACCTAGGTTAAAGCCCCATATGGGAGTAACTTGGGAAGAAATCTATAAAAGCGTTCCTGACCAAAGGACAGCCTGCATATGCTGGCTGAGCCCATGTGCTGCTTGAGCCCACGCGGCCAAGTACATGTGGTATCTCCCCTCTTGAGATGTGTGCTCTTTCTCTCCTCCTTCCCCTTCCTAAAACCTATATAATAAAATCTATTTTACTTCACTGCTCGTCTACTCCTGAATATTCTTGTTCTGTGAGGAAGACAAGAACCCTGAAGAAACCCTGGGTGAGACCTAGGGCTGACTTTCCTTTCCTGCAAAGAGCAATTCCTCACTCCAGCCTGAGTTTGTGGCTCCCCAAGAAATCTTGGGTGGTGGGGAGCAACTCCCATGCCTAGAGATCAAGCAGACATCAATCAGTTATGGCTTGATGACCACCCTGTGGGGCTGGTGGGGCTCAGACCCAAGCTATGCAGGGGCTCATCGCAGACTATCAGTCCTTAGCCTGCCCAGCGGGTCCCAGGCAACAGAAGTAGCTGGGGAGAAAGTGGTCATCTCTTCTCCTTCCCACCTCACGTAAGCCACACGTGGGGGTCCACCTACATCAATTTCAGGATTTGGGGAGCAGAGAAGTATCATTGAGTCTCCCAGTAAGGTTACCTTCTTCTCTGTCAACAACCTGATCAATAATTTCTTTTTTTTTTCCTTTTTCGGTCACACCCAGCAATGCTCAGGGGTTTCTCCTGGCTCTGCACTCAGGAATTACTCCTGGCGGTGCCTGGGGGACCATATGGGATGCCGGGAATCGAACCCAGGCCGGCATGGGCTGGCCCTGTGCAAGGCAAACGCCCTACCCGCTGGACTATCACTCCGGCCCCCTGATCAATAATTTCTTTTTTTTTTAATTTTTTTTTTTTACAATTACAAAGATATACAATTAAAAAGTTCATATTTGGGTTTTGGTCATAGAGTGTTGCAGCACCCATCCCGCCACCAGTGCCCCTCTCCCACCACCAACGTCCCCGGTTCCCTCCCCCTCCCCCAGCCCTCCTCCATGGCAGGTTCTTTATTTCTTTCCATTTCTCTCTCTTTCTCTTTTCCTTCCCCTCCAGACTATGGATTACAGAACATACATTAAAGGGTTGTCATGTGTATCTTTTTGCCTCTATTTAATGCTCAGTTCTAGGTTGTCATAAGTACCCTCAACAATTGTTAGCACACTGTTCCATTTTCTGTCTTACCTAGCCTCTGACTCCCACACGTTTGTGATAATTTCCACCTTTGACAGGACCTCCTGATGTATGCTTCACTTGACCTTGGATATTGGTATCATAATATGTACCTATATATTTATGTTATGCAGATAAATGCAGTCATTCTGTATCTGTCTCTCTCCTTCTGGCTAATTTCGCTCAACATAATCTTCTCCATGTCCATCCATTTGTAGGCAAATTTTATAACTTCATTTTTCCTAACAGCTGCATAGTATTCCATTGTGTAGATGTACCAAAGCTTTTTTATCCAGTCATCGATTTTCGGGCACTCTGGTTGCTTCCAGATTCTGGCTATTGTGAATAATGCTGCTATAGCCTGATCAATAATTTCTAAGATCACTCTTGGCGCTGAGCTCAACTGGGACCAACCCAGAATTACAGTGTGCAAGGCAAGTACTCTACCCACTACAGAATTTCTTTGGTCACTGTAAATATTTACTTTAGCCTAGGGATGAGACCGCCAGGGCTCTGTGGATTTATTAAGTTTGGAAACCTACCACTTGATCACTTGACATCCATTATTCATCGATTTGCTCAAGCGGGTGCCAGTAATGTTTCCATTTGACCCTATCACGTACCAGTGTAACCCAATGGCATCTGCTTGCTTCAGGAATACGGAGAGCCTCAAGCCGTTCATTCAGAGTCTTGATGAAGAAGTCTGACCATCCTGTAGGTAGATCTATACAACAGAATATTAGTCATATGAAATACTGACACACTACAGCACAGATGAAGTTGGAAACATCAGGTTTTGAAGAATACAGTCACATGGATCACATTTTTTATGATCCATGTTTATGAAGCATTTAGAGAAAGCAAACTAAGACAAAACGTTGGGTGTTCTCAGGAGCCAGCGGGGAGAGAGAGAATGGAAAGGCCAGTGAGTAGAGAAAGGATTGTCTTTGGAAATGATGAAAACGTTATGGATAAAATGATTATGATGTAGGTGGGCCCCATGGCTGCCTTATGTGAGGTGGGAAGGAAAGAGAGGTGATCACTTTCTCCCCAGCCACCTCGGCCACCCGCGACCCGCTGGGCAAGCTAAGGATTGATAAAGTCTGCGGTGAACCAATCCATTGCTTGGGTCTGAGCCCCACCAGCCCCACGAGGTAACCATCAAGCCACACCTGATGTCGCTTGATCTGTAAGCACTGGAGTTGATCCCCACCACTCGAGATTTCTTGGGGAGCCACAGACTCAGGCTGGAGCGAGGAATTGCTCTTTGCAGGAAAGGAAAGTTAGTCCTAGGCCTTATTTACAGTTTGTTCAGTGTTCTTTCCTTCCTTACAGAAAAGAATTTTCAGGAGTAGACGAGCAGTTGATGTAAACAGATTTTATCATGGAGGTTTTAAGATGGGAAGGAGGAGGGAAAGTGAGAGAGGAGAGAGAGAGAGAGAGAGAGTACCCATCTCAAGAGGGGATCCTAATACGGTTGACACATGTGCTCAGGTACCACATGTGCTTGGCCACGTGGGCTCAAGCAGCACACGGGCTCAGACAGCATATGCACGCCGTCTTTGGTCCTTTGGTCAGGATGACTTTTATAGTGTTTTTCCCAAGCTACTCCCACATGGGGCTTCAAACTAGGTTAAAGTCCTAGGTTAAAGTCCATTGCTAGGGCCATTGCATTGCCAAGAGGAGTACATTTTGGGAATGGTCTTCTTTGAAAATCTTTTTATTGACCTCAGTTCCTGCTGTATCTTCTATCCTGGAATGTAACCGGATTAAGGACTGGGCAGAGAAGGTAGATTCAGCTTCCTCAAGATCTGTTGAGTGTGAAGTCTTATCAAGTCTTGGTTCATGGTTCCAAAAGGTGACTCTGGACAGCCTTAGGGTTAGCTTTATTTCCAGAAAGTTCATTGCCATGAGTGCACCCCATTGTTGCAGTACACTCCTGCCCAGAACTTCTGCATCTGGCCTGGAGTTGCCTCCTGCAGGTCACATTGTAGATAGGATCAGGAGAGTTTGAATGTGGTAGTTCATATGACCATGTATTCTGTACCAGCTGGTATAAATATTCTCTCATGCTGCCACAATCATCTTGGAATTAGCTAATCTTACCAGTATATTTGCCTGGCCACATTAGATCTCTAAGTAATTAGACCAGAGAGAAATGCTGTTTGCCTCCAAGCAAGCAAGCAGGGCTCTCTGATAACTCAAAGCTAAAATACAAAACTACCATGAAGTAAAGACGAGACTCTTGTTAAGTCTTGGAAAAATATTTAACTGGCATTAGTATAGTCTTTGGTACGAATGCATCCCTTTAAGTTTCATCAGTAAATGCTCGAGATGAGAGCCTTCTACTGAGAGTATACCACCTACACAGCAGAGCCTGGCAAGCTCCCCAGGTTTCATTTAAAAACTAGTAACAATTATGGACCTCAATTCCATGACCTGAAGAATGGTTTGAGGCTCTTCCTTTTCCTGAGCAAGCAGATGCCCTTGGGCTACACTTGCTTGCAACAGGACTTATGGCGATGTTACTGGTGCTGCTCAAGCAAATTGAGCAAATTGATGAACAACAGGAAGACAGTGATACAGTGATACAGATGCATGCCTTTGTATTAAGATACAATTCATCTCAGAAACTCCTTCTCTCTACCCTGCAGAGGCATTTCCTAGGCAGAACTTGGCTCAGCATCATGAACATCTCAAAGGGCCTAGGTGAGGCTTCCCATAGAAGTGGGAGGTCTGGCTTGCAGGGATATAAAAATAGCTGCTCCTCCCTCTCTCTCTCTCTCTCTCTCTCTCTCTCTCTCTCTCTCTCTCTCTCTCTCTCTCTCTCTCTCTTTCTCTCCCCCTTTTTGCTGGCGCTGCTTTACAGTCTTCTCTCTACAGGGCCTTAACACGTGGTGGCCGCCATCTTGGCCTACACGTGGCTGGGGCTCAGCCGGGAACCCTAAGTTCAGAATTTTTCCTCTTGCTGATTTGTATACCAGAACCTGTGTTATTAAAGCATTTTAAAACTACGCCGAATTCTTGCATCTTTATCCGTCATCCGCCTAACCCCTGGGATCCCTAACCCTGCTTCCGGATTTGGGGTGGGGGGCACCTCTGCGTTTCCCTGAACCCCCACCCCCATCCCCCACCATCTTCTTGCCTAGATTAATAATAGTTTCAAAACTGCTAGTTTTGCTCGAGTTTCAAAACTAGCAAGTATACTAAATCCCACTGAATTTACTCTCAAATGGTTGATCAAAAAAAAAAAAAAACTAAATCTTATGCAGACGTATATTTTAAAAGGGTGAAAGTTCTCTTTCCCTCATCCATTCCCTAGAAGCACCGGGGAAATTGGGAATAACTTCACGGCTGTGCCGTTCACATTTTTTTTCTCTGTAAATTTTAAATTACGTAAACATAGCACACCTTACCTTTTTCATGGAGGTCACCAGAGAGCTCCCCTCGGTTCTCTAGTTCCTGTGTTCGTCAGAGTCTTGTTATTAATTTCCCCTTGAAGACTCACTTAAAACACTTGACTTCAAGCCCCTTCCTCCCGCTCCCCCAAAATAAAAATGAGTACACCACTGTGCCTTGCAGCCTGCTTTTGGCTTCTTTTTGTCTTTCCAGGTAGAACTTTCAGGGTTTGTATAGGGGTCACACCACGTGGTACTCAAAGGGACCAGGCTGCCCTGCCCGAGATCCGACAGCAGCTCCGGAACCAGCTCCCTTTGAGCCGCCCCTGACCCTGTATGTGATCTGTTATTTTAAACTGATTTCCCTATTTTCAGTTTTCCTCTAATCTATGAACTACAATTGTTCACCAAAAAAAAAAAAAAATTCTTTAAAGGCAAAGCTTGCCCATCTGCTGTCCCGGTCTCTCCCTTTGCCCGTTTCCTTCCCTTCCATCCAACACCCCGTAACTCTTCTAGTACCATCTCTTCCCACAACCGCTTCCCAGCCTCAAGAGAACCTTCACCAGCGGCTTTTGAGTGGTGCCCCAGTGCGCATGTCCCAGCTGGTACCTCAACCCTCCACCCCAGGCCCAGCCCCAGCCGCCATTTATGGCGTTGACTGTTCTCTTTCAGTTAACTGCGATGTTTAGAGCAGGCTGCAGGCACCGGGATCCGTGGAAGACCACCGAGCAGGCCCCTCGATTTAACATAGTTTGAACTCCTCCACCAGCAATGTCGAGACGTTGCTCTGAAAGCCAGGTTGGCCCGTTGGGAAGTTTGCAACTACAAAGAACAGGGATATAGACCTCATTTTTGAGCGGCGCCGCTCCTAAAGTGGTGCCGTGATACCAGCTTTGTGTATTCTTGGATTAACTGAATTGGTGTATCTAGGCGTCCTGGACATAGGGGCTGGGGATTATAGAACATGGTGATTTCTTTATATGTCCCAGGAGGGAGCTTACCTCCGGGCTTTGTGCTACGATCGTTTTCTTGGTTTGGTCCCTGGTCTGGGTTTGTTGTTGTTGTTGATTGTTTTCCTTTTTTGGGCCACACCCGGCAATGCTCAGGGGTTATTCTTGGCTCTGCACTCAGGAATTACTACTGGCGGTGCTCAGGGGACACTATGGGATGCCGAGGATCAAATCCAGGCCAGCGGCCTATGAGGCAAACGCCCGACCCACTGTGCAATCCGCTCCTGCCCAGGATTGGTCCCTGTTAACTGTTGCCCCTGAATAACTCAGGCCCTTGATTTCTTACTTACCTGGTATGTTCATTCCCAGGTAATACGTGTTCACATCCCCAGCCGTGATCATTTATGGGTAGGACCAACCAAACCTTTTGGAGACTTGTCTTCAATCTTATTTTCAAAAGATGGTCATGAAACAAAGCCAAACTTCATAAAAGAACTTTTTGCTTTTCTCCTGGTCATGCTAGACTCATCCACCTTCTTCAGTCTATCCAGACTATTCTTTTAACCCTAACCCCCACACTGTGCCATTTCTCCCACGCTTTTTTTTTTCTTTTTTGGGTCACACCTGGCATGCTCAGGGGTTACTCCTGGCTCTGCACTCAGGAATTACTCCTGGCGGTGCTCGGAGGACCATATGGGAAGCCGCGGATCGAACTCCGCCTGGCACAGACCTGCCGCATGCAAGGCAAACGCCCTACCCACTGGACTATCGCCCTGGCCCTCCCACGCTTTTTTTTTTTTTTTTTTTTGGCAGTGTTTAGTGCTTACTTCTGGCTTGCGCTCAGAAATCACATCTGGTGGGACTCGGGAGACCTATAGGACGTGGTGAATCAACCCTGAGTTGGCCTCTTGCAAGGCAAATGCCCTGTCAGCCATGCTCTCTCCCGACCCTACCCACCCTTCACCAGCCCCGTAAAATTTCTTCTCTCTTGGCCTTTAAATCCCTGGATCACGTTTCTTTCTCTTTCTACAAGTCTTCCTGCTCACCCCTCGGTCCCCTAACTTCCCATTCTTCTCACACAGCTTACATCCGCCCACCCTCCAAACAATAACCACAATTAACAGCGTCTCAAATTTTAAAAGTTTTATTACTATGTATTAACTTTAATGCATCTATGAAAATATATCAGAATTAATGAAATGTATATGGCAATTCATGTGTTTGTCTATGGCAAACATCTGGTACCTAAAGTGGCACCCACAGCTCTAGAGCTCACCTTACATAGCCATAGTATCGAGAAATTTCCATATCTTTTTCTCTCTCGGTAAAACACTGCACTTTGCCCAAAGAGGTGTATTTGGCAGTGTTCTCACGCTCCTGCTGGGCCTTCCTTTTCATAGCCTCACGCTCTGGTCTCTGCTCTTTGGTGATGGGCTTCGACATTACTGGCTCAGGAACGTTGGGCTTTCTCCATGGAATTGGCTGGAAAGAGAAGTCTTGGAGTAGAAACTGATTCTGAGTCTTAGGTGGAGACTGGCGCTTGGTCACTGAGATGGCAAGAGGCTCCCGGTGGAGAGAAGTGCTAGATGTTGTCTTGTAGGGAGCAGGTCTGGAGGTTGCAGACTGAGGAATAGGCCGGCTAAGCGGAATTCGTCAAACCAGGTCGGGATGGCTTCCTCGAGATGGGCTGATCTGGTAGGGCAGGACCCGGCAAAGATGCGGTCTTTGGCCTAGATGAATTGGCAGCTGTTGGTTGAGCTGAGTTGTTAGAACGAGGCCTGGCAGAGTAAGCTGCAGCCGGACGGTGTGAAGCCAGAGACTGTGGCTTCCGTGGAACAGGTCGAGCTGGAGGCTTCTCCAGGGTTAGAAAAGGCAGAGGTACCAATTTGACCTTCCCAGGAGGTGGGAGCTCATACTGGGATGGAGATGAACTTCCTTCTCCGGCACTGCTACTTGGTTTCTGGGCTTTGACCTGAGTTTTCTCCAGACCTTTTCCATCCCTGGTAGCACCTAGCCATGGTTTGATACCTGAGGATGCCTGAACATCTTTGGGCTTATTTGGGTTACCCAGGACCCGGGAGGAAGAGAGCCCAGGCTTTTTATCACTCTTCTTCCCCAGTGCATGAAAAACTTGCACAGACTCGAGCATGTGCATGCCGAGGCAGCTGCGGGGCTTTTTAAAGGCCTCTTGGCAAAGCTCAGGCGGATTTTTCTTCCGTTTCATCTTGGCAATGGTTGGTTTCTCTTCTGCCTTGACTTTGATCCCTGGCTGCTTACTCTCATCAGCCTTCTTAGCATTTTCTCTGGCCCTTTTTGTCTTTTCCTGCCCATGGCTCTTTGTCTTGCTGACCCTGCTGGATGCAGCTTTCTGAGGTTTGTTGTTATGTTTGGCCGTGTTCACAGGAGACCTGTCACTGGCTACTGCATTGCCAACAATCACTTCTCCCCTAACAGGCGCTCTGGGTTTTGGGGTTGGATTTTGGCCTTTGGTTCACCCTCAAGAGGCTCTGAGGCCTTGTTCTTGTTCTTCCGGGTTTGGTTGGAGGGACCCCTCATGCCACTTGTATTTTCCTGCACCTGACTCAGAGTGATGGTATCTTCGGTGTTAATTATCTGGAGATCGTTGAATGGATCTAGATCATTCAGGGAATCAAAGAGCTGGGGAAGCTGTATATCTTCCACTAGTGTGGTGATGTCTGCAAAACTACCGCCAGACTCAATCCCACTTTCGAGTGTTCCTGGGTCCTCAAAACATAGACTGTTCTTCCCCTGAGCAGTATTTTCAGAGCCAAGCTGTTGCTCTTGGTTTAGAGGATCAAAGCAGGCCAGGAGCTCCTGGATATCAGGAATTTCTAAAGGGCATAGAAAAGGATCTTGGTTTTCTATTGGGGTCTGGTAGGTATCCAGAGAATTTGAAAGCCCAATGTTCGCCTCATCTAAATTCTTATCTGCTTGTTCCTGAGTTGGAGCTGGAGGCAGTGCCAGGTTACTTTGGACTGGTGTTAGGATTGGAATATCCCCAAGCTCAGGGGGTGGTTTACTCTCAAGTATTTGAATAGTGCTACTGCAAGACTTGGGAAATTCTGAAGTTTGTGTCAGACAAAATGTCTGACTTGAAGGTTGCAATCCCAGGGAAGACTCCATCCCTAGGGAATCCATCACTGTGAAGAAACCAAGGAAGAAATCAGTCCCCGGTAAACTAGATACTCCCCACAGACAATTGGTGCAGCAACTGTGCACCTTCCAACAATGAGCAAGGCATTGCTACTGGCTCTCAAAGGATCATGGTCAAGGCCCCGTGCTAGAAGATTGGAGGTAACTATTATTGTTCTTACTGTCGATCGTGTGGTGCCATTGTTTCTTGGTTTTCATTGTAATTACAAGTTCCTATGAGCGGTATTTAAAAGAAGAGATTTGGGCAAAGAGACAGTGCAATCAGTAAGGCACTTGACCTGCACACAGCCAACCTCAGTTTGATCCTTGGCATCACATCCAATCCCCTAAGCACCTCCAGCAGCGATCCGTGAGGGCAGAGCCAGGAGTAAGCCCTGAGCACTGTGGGGTATGGCCCACATCCTGCCTCCCCTAAACTAAAGATTTTTTTCCAAATGAAGGTTTGTAAAATATTAAATGCTGCACAGAGCATAGGCTAGCTCTGTGATATAGGGTGCTCTCAGCTTCACCATTTTCCTGAGAATAAGGACAGTTCATATCATGGAGTAGGAAGAATGAAACGCTTCATCATGAAATCTGTACTCAAGTACAGATTCTAAGCATGATGACTTTGGACAGGATCTCTGAATACAAGATACCTTTAGAATCTCGATGTAAGTTAAACGAAGGGAAAGTTAAGTGGTACATAATCATCAGAGTTCTGAAATGCCTTGAGGACACACAGCAACAATAGGTGAGTTCATTGCTGGTGTGGTCTTATGGGGGACTGATAACTGGGACAGTGGAAATGTGACATCCCTTGGTGTGCTCCTGATGTTTTCTTTGTATGAAACCTAGGTGGCCACTATACTATCGTACCTTCCAATGGTATAAGGAGGTCTTATGTAGAGTGCGAAAATTAAGTGCTGTAAAATGAGTGAGCGGAGTTTATTAAGCTTAAATTCAGAATTTGTCTATGGATAATTTCCCGTTTGCGAATTTGACCCCAATTTTGAATGCTGAGTAATCTTCTCACTGTTTTTTACTCACCTTGGTAACTCGATTCTGTGATGGCTTGAGCAGATAGAGAGTAGTAGATTCCAGAGGTGGAGGCTGGTGGTCGGTTATTTGGAGGTTGGACCTCCTTTAGAACCATGACCATTTCAGGAGATGAGTTGCTGTACGTTTGGGAGGCAGAGCCCCTCCCTCCTGTGTATGACATGGAGCCATAGGATTGCAGGCAGGGACCAAGTTCTCCAGAAAGGAGAGGCCCTCGACTGCCCTGATTGTAATAGTACACCTGGCTCCCTTCCTGGTAAGGAAGCGACATGCTATGACTCTGCTTCGAACCTGAGATGGTGTCCCCTCAACAAGACTGGCAGAAAGTGAGGGGTACAGAGATACAGGGTTGTTGGTATCTGAGGTTTTGTCATATCGAGCTGCCATAGCCATGGAGGAGACAGCAGTGTCTTGGTCAATGACAGTCACTGTAAAGTCTCCCAGAGAAGAAGACCTCTTTTCAGCGCTTCCTGCAATATCCCACTCAAAAAATACTTGGGTAGGAAGCAGCTGAAGTGGACATCTGGCTCTGGCCAGACACTCCGGACAGCATGGCTGTGCTGGAATGTTGGTAAAGATAGGCACTACCTGTAAGTGGTTGGAAAGAGGCACCACAGGCTGAGGGCAAGAGCCAGGCAGAGGTAACAGCTGGAGCAGATACTCTGGAGTAGTTGCCAACACTTCCTGCTAGGGAAGCTGCATTGTTCACCATAGGAAAAGAAAGCTGCAGAGAATTTGTAGTTCCCAGTACAGATGGATTTTGGAAATTTTCTGTAGGGAACAAGAGGGTGATGAAAAAAAAAACTCTGTGAGACTGAATATTAACTTAAGGGTGTAGGCATAAAGAAGCTTATAATACCAGTACTCAACTAAGTTACCAAAAGTCAAACAATTTGAGGTGGTTGAAGAGCTGGAACATTTTGACGCTTTGGGTATTTGGCACCGTGCTCCCAAAATGCAAACAGAGCTACAGACGATTCAGGTGGTCTTGCTTGTACATGGGGGACATTGGTGGTGGGAAATGGGCACTTGTGGAGTGATTGGTGCTGAAATAATGTCTGACCAAAACCCGACATAAATATCTATGTAATTGTATATCTCATGGTGGTATAATAAAATATTAAAAATAAACTTTAAAAAACAAGAAATGCTTTCAGAGGGAAAAATGTTATTTAAATTCTGAGTTAGAGTTACTCATCTAAAAATAGTTATAAAAGAACAATAATTAAGAATAATAATACATACATGAATAAAATTGGTATATTCTTGTGGCTTTCATGGGAGGAAATAAAAATTCTATAAAGATAGGCAGAAATCTCAAAAAGATAACAGAACAGAAAAGAAATATATAGAGATTAATTATATCTGAGATGTGTAGCAGGCAGCAAAGTACAATAAGTGATCGAGAGCAGAGTCTGAGCAACCCTACTTGAGTCCCAAAACAATACCAAAAAAAGTACAGTAAGCTTACTAATAAATTGTGCTATGTGTACAGTATTATAAAGACAGCATTCCATTTTAGCAAAAACTCTTAGCCAAAAACGCAATAGAAGGTAATTGTTTTTTGCTTTTTTGGGTCACACCTGGCAATGCCCAGGTGTTACTCCTAGTTCTGCACTCAGGAATTCCTCCTGGAAGTGCTTAGGATGGGCATAAGGGATGCCCAGGATCGAGCCCAGGTCAGTTGCGTGCTAGGCTGCTGTGCTATAGTGCCAGTCCCTATAGAAGGTGATTTTTTTTTTTTTTGCTTTTTGGGTCACACCCGGCGATGCTCAGGGGTTACTCCTGGCTCTGCACTCAGGAATTACTCCTGGCGGTGCTCGGGGGACCATATGGGATGCCGGGGATCGAACCCTGGCCGGCATGGGCCGGCCGCATGCAAGGCAAACGCCCTACCCGCTGGGCTATCGCTCCGCCCCAGAAGGTGATTTTTGAGTACATACCTTGCCACTACATAGAACAGAAAAGATTTACCAGTAACTTACATACCAAGCAGAAAATAGCAATAAATGTGAATGTATTTGATAACCAAAACACGTAAACACAAATATTTTAAATGAATCAAAAGCAGAAAGTACAAGGTAATTACATTATCATTCTAATTCATATTTCTGAATATTAGTCAACAAGTAACAGCTATTAAACATAGCATACGGTTTCAGTTAAAAAATGTAAGAAGCAGAAAAGAATCATCTAAAATTGTTTTTAACTCACAAAATTTTTCATATTTATTTTCAAAACCTAAATTATGATTATCTTTATAAACCAGAGAATGTGATTCCCAAAGTTTAAGAAATGATCACCAAAATCCAATTAAAGTATTTTTAATGTAGGAAAACTCAAAACTGAGTTAAATTTGTAATGAGAGATGTGAGACTTGAACTTTTCTATTTCTTCTTCGCATCTAAAACAGATGTTGACTGTTACCAGAATGCTCCCATGCTAGGAAGGAAATATTTGTAAAGATAACAAGCTGCCTTCACTTGGAAACTGCTTATCACACAAAAGAATTAATTCTCCTGATTCAAGTTAGAAGATAACATTTCTTTATTTTAACAGGCAGTTTTAAATGAAAGAATATTTTACACGTATCTTAATAAACAGAATGAAATAAAACATTGAAGATTCTGTTTCTTCTACCCCGCTAGGTAATCACTATTAGTTCTTTATAGGGAGCATCGTTTCTGAAGCTTGTTTATATTCAAAACTGTCAAGTGCCAACTGTGTTCTGAGAGACGGCAAGAAATGAAACCCCCCAAGGATGGCTTTCTGATCAACTGCTTTTCCTAGTGGCAACCTATTCTAGGCATAGTTTATATTGTAGTCTATCAAAAGGTAAATGAAAGTAACTTTGGCTTACTTTCAGCACATTTAGCTCTCTATTCTTCTTGTTTTAATGGTAAATCTTTGGTTCTCTCCAACATTCTATTCCAAACTGTTTCCCCTTCCTCCTAACTCCCCTTCACTTCACTCTCTTCATTTCCTATTTCGTTCTTCCTCATTCAGTCTTCTACTTCTTGGTTTCTGTTGGTCAATGCTTAATGACAATGATCCTAAACTTCCTTACCTTGGAGCACTTGCCTCTTTATCACTCAGTACCCTACACCCTCCCTACACCTTATTTTCTTTTATCACCTAGTTTAGATTGAAAACTTGAAGACACATGACTATTACTTTTGGACAGTACTAATTTTAAAATACTAAAGTATAAATATAAGTGGAGAGACCATTACAGATAAGACATCCTAGTATGTATGACTAGTTTTCTAGAGCACCTACATTTTCTGTTTCCATCAAAATACTGTCTCTGATTTACTTTTTATTTCATGGATATCACGCAAAAATCACTTTTTAGGAAGAAGAGGAACAACAGAGAATGAACAGTCATATAGAAACGTGTATGTGAGGTTGTATGCATGAATGAAATATAATGTAGTAAATAAGGAAAAACACTTTGTATGTGAGAAAGTCAATACCTAAAATCACACAGCTAGAAAAATTAAGCTTGTAAATTTCTAGTTTTATACTTTCCCCCCATTATTACATGCTGTTTTGATTTGACTACTAAGTTTAGGCATAATAAATCTAATAAAAAAGCTTTTAAAAACATTATTCCTTACCTGACATGGTCAGAGAAGAGGAAAAATCAACAAAGGGTAGAAAGGATGAGGAGACACTGTAAGAGTATGTCTGAACACTGAAGCGCAAGACCACAAGTGTCCAGTACAGATGACTGGTCACTGGTCATTTCTCATTGGCCAGTGGTCACTTGCGATGATCCAAATTTGTTTACAAACAACTCCATGGGAGCCCCAAGGTTCTACCAGGTGGTGGTAGGTTTGGTGGGAGAATGACATCACAAAGTGGCAGTTTAAAGGTATAGGCTAGCCAATCAGGAGGTCCGATTCCCAACAAGAAGACAGGATAGGGGAGAGAGAGAGAGAGAGAATGAAGCCGGCCGGGGAGATGTAATCCTGCAAGACAGTTATAACAGTCTCATCTTCCTCAGCTCCTATGATAAGGAAATCCTCCTGTTATATGAAAGATTACATATGATCATTCATACAATCAATTAAGTTCTTGATCATTTATATTGTACAGTTAGCCAACAACATTAAGCTCTGACTATTATATTTGACGTAATACTTAATAAAACTAAATTATGTCTACATTTTAAATATACAGTGTTTATAAAATCTTGCAGTTGGTTATAGAAATACATTTTAAGTATATATGAAATGTAATTGATTTTTACAGAGGAAGAAAAGGGACGTCTAGGTTGAAGTTGAACAACTACAATTGTTCTGAAAGTGTCAGTTTCACTGGTGAGGTTTTGCCGCTTTTAAAGTCCCCATGGACGGGATGAGGGCCTCTTTTTATAACGTGGTTGTAGGGTGACCCACTTGAGTGCTGTCTGTAGGATGATGTAACCCTTTTTTTAGTTTCTTTCCCTTGATTCTGATCCTCCTTGGGCTGGTCTGGACTGGGCAGGTTGAACTTGCATCTCTTCTATTTTCCTATCAAGAATGAAGAGAGGAGAATCAGGACTATGTAATGAAGGCGTTGTTTCTGGAGAAAGCTTGAACTTGAATTCTTTTCTGGGGAGGGCGTGTGTGGTGCAGACGCTTCCCAAGCAGAGCTCGGGGGCAGTCTATGGGTCACTGCTGCTGGTTTTGGGTCAAGGTGGCCGGCAGTTTACGGGTCTGAGACTGCAGTGCCACTCTAGCCCTGCGGTGTTAAGGACCACCAGCGCCATCCCGGCAGCTTGGGGGCTCCCGCCGCTCCCTAGTAATGCTTAGCTGCAGGCGGCATGAGCCCCTTGGACCAAACCAGAGTCTACTGCGCAAACGCATGTGCCTAAACCCCTGTATTTTCTCTCCAGCCCCTTGATCTTACATTGTTGCACTCAGGGACATCCTGGGAATGCTTTGTCGTTGCTGTTTTGTTTTCGTCCCCGGGTGTTCTCAGGACTTACTCCTGGTTCTGCACTCAGGGGTCGCTCCTGCAGTCTCGGGAGACCATGCAGTGATACCGGGAGTCCAATCCCGGTCAGTTGCATGCAAGGCAGAAGCCGTACCCGCTGTACTTTCTCTCTGGCCCCCTGTGAATTCCCTTGCCCGTAATTTTCTACCACCCTGAAGGCACGCGGCCTCCCTACTCTTTTGAAAAACTATGGTGGAAGTGTTGGGCCCCACCAGGCGGTGTGATCTCTGGTGTTGCTTGGGGGTCCATACGCGGGGTCTAGGGTTGAGAAAGGACGGACCAGGTGAAAGGCAAGAGCCTCGTCCTGTGCTGTATCTCCAGCTGTCTGTTAGTTCTTTTTGCTGTGCGGGGCTTTGGGTACAAATAATCTCTTTTCCTCTTTATCTGTTTTCATTATTTATTTATTTATATTTAACTAATTTTGCTTTTTGGGTCACACCCTGCGATGCTCAGGGGTTACTCCTGGCTCTGCTCTCAGGAATTACTCCTGGTGGTGCTCGGGACCACATGGGCTGTCAGGGATGGAACCCACATCGTGGACCAACCACCGGCTGTACTCTCTCTCCAGCTCCACTTTCCCTTTTATTTAAGTGTATCCAGTACAGCTGTAACTGTAGCCTGACTTGCTTACAAAGAATCACCCAGAAACTTGGGTGTCTGGAATTCTGCCATGCTTGAGTGCAAGGCCACACACATGAAGAGAACTGAGAAAAGGGACATTGGTAGAGAAATGGAACAAGCAGCTGCAAGAGCGAGCGAGGGGGGGCCGGAGCCAGCACAGCGGTTAGGGCGTTTGCCTCGCACGCGCCCCACCTGGGTTCGATTCCCGGCATCCTACATGGTCCCCAGAGCACCACCAGTAGTAATGCCTGAGCGAAGAGCCAGGAATAACCCCTTAGCATCGCCGGGAGTGACCCCCCCCCAAAAAAAAAAAAAAAAGAGCACGAGGGATGGATAAACTTTGTGGGGATTTTGTCTGTCTTGTTTTGGAACCACGTCTGGAAGTTCTCAGACTAGTCCCCGCTTGGTTCTTGGGGATCACTCCTGGCAGTGCCGGGAGACCACGCAGTGAGGGGAATAAACTCAGGCCTCCCACATGCAACACACACACTCCACAGCTCTGAGCTTTCCTCCTCAGCTCGGATTATTCTTGCTTTTATGAGAAACAAGCTCATGTGTTTATATACAGTTGTAATATAGACGCAATTATTTATAGTTAATAAGATGGTACTGCAATTGGCATGATTCCTACATGCTAAAGAGAATATCTTCAATATCCTTTCCTTACCTTTTTATATTAGATTATCTGATGCACTGGCTGTTTGCAGGCGCTCAGCCGCATAGCTATTAGTTTGGTTGCCTCAAGGACACCTGCAGAGCCTCAGACAGGGAAGGTTATGCTCTACCGCTTGGCTCATTCCCAGGCAGAGATGAATGCTCTTACCTACTAGGAATTGCTTACCTGTGTCTTCCCTTGTCATATTTTAAGGAATTCAACATCGTCAGACACAGTCCATGTTTTGAAATAATTTTTTTTTTTTATTTTTGCAATTACAAAGATATACAATAAAAAGTTCATATTTGGGTTTTGGTCATACAGTGTTTCAGCACCCGTCCCTCCACCAGTGCCCATATCCCACCACCAACATCCCCGGTTCCCTCCCCCCTTCCCCAGCCCTCCTTCATGGCAGGTTCTTTATTTCTTTCTCTTTCTCTCTCTTTCTCTTTTCCTTCCCTTCCAGACTATGGATTACAGAACATACATTAAAGGGTTGTCATGTGTATCTTTTTGCCTCTATTTAATGCTCAGTTCTAGGTTGGCATTAGTACCCTCGACAATTGTTAGCTTGAAATAATTATTAAGAAACACCACACATTACTTGACCTGGTAGGATCTGTGGAGAAATTTAAACAGGAGTCTGAAAAAGCAATGCGGTGAATTAACAGTTTCTGGCTTTGTTGATATTTGCCCTTCTAGTTACAAGTCAGAGGTGATAGGTCACAGTTCTAATATTTACCTGATTATATATGATAATTATCTTTTATACCTGTTCTTTGATACATTTTGTTTTATTCAGGGGGCTGTACCTGGTGGTGCTTGGGGTGCCAGGAATTGAACTGGGGTCAACTGCAGGCGAGGCGAGCATCACACCTCCCGTACCGTCTCCCTTCTGTGTGTGGCTGACCGTCTGCTTTTATTCCTTGGCGGAGTGTTATTCAGATTCTCTTTCCTTTTTTTGGGTGTGTGTGAATAGGTTGCTTTTTGTTGTTTTGGCTAATAGTTCTCGTCAGATGTATGGTACTCAAAATTTTCTCTTATGTCTAGGATTTTTTTAATTGCAGTTTATGTCACTGTGTGAAAGCCTTTTAGTCTAATATAGATTGTATTTGCTTATTTTTGCTTCATTCCTTGCCCATTTTCTTCGACATGTTTTGCAGCTTCCCATAGAACAACCTGATCTTTAGTTCTTTAGTTAAGTTTTGTACATGATCCAGTTTCAATGCTTTGCTCTCCTGTTTTCCTGACTATTCGTGAAATACTGTCTGTGTTTTCTTGTATTATGTGTGACCAAGTTTGTCCTCAAGCCAGCTTATGTCCTACAGCAATCTGTCCTGTGTACAGCCTTTATAGTTTCTAAATTAATTACATGATTTTTAATATATTATCATATTTTGGGTATTTGTTTCATTTACTTTTAGTCCCTACAGACAGATTAAATACTAGAAAAACATTCCACCGGTAGGAGTAATTCCTGAGTAAAGAGCCAGGAGGAATACCTGAACATTGCCAGGTGCACCCAAAAAAAAAAAAACCAAACAAACCAAAACCCCCAAATTATTCCAAAAGAATATTTTTTGTCATTTCATAGAAAAAAATGTTTTCTTTTGTTTGCAATGCTGGAGATCAGCTCCAAACCTCACTTATACGACGTAGGTGCTTTGCTTAAGTCATATTCTCTCTCTAGCATCAAATTTGAATGTGTGCCTCATTCTAAGTTTATATATAAACAAAACAGTGTTTACACAGCTTTTTTCTCAAAGATCAATTCTCTAAGCTTTTTAGTTATGTGGGTATTTTCAGAATTGTAGATATTTGTGGATTTAAATCCAGCTACCCAAGAAAAAAGTTAGGGACGAGAGCAATAGTACAGCAGGGAGACACTTGCTTTGCTCATGTGCACCTGGATTCAGTCCCTTTATGATCCCCTGAACAGCACCAGGAGTAATTCCTGAGTGCAAAGTCAGAAGTAACCCCTGAGCATTGCCAGGCATGGAGACCCCCAAAATATGTTTTAAAAAAGTTATTTTAAGCTAATATATTCATTTAATAACTCTGACCTTTCTGATTCTCAATTTACCCAGATCTGTAAAGAATACTGCAAGTATACATGATGTATCTATCACTATCTATCACTATCATCCCGTTAATCATCTATTTGCTAGAGTGGGCACCAGTAATTTCTCCATATGTTCTGATTCATGCTAGTAGAATCCAAAGCATCCGCTTGCTCCAGGAACATAAAGAGCCTCAATCATTATATTAGGTCACGGGAATGACCTAATATAAATGTTACTGGTATTTGGCATATAAAATACTACACGAGCAGCTTGCCAGGATTGCCGTGTAGGCGGCATACTGTTGTAGTCACCTCTAAATAAAGCATATATTGATGAACCGCACGGGCTGCTAGCGTACAAGTGTACATGATGTACTTTCAGAAATTGTAATCGAAAATATAACCAATGGGGCTAGAGCGATAGCAAAGCAGGTAGGGCGTTTGTGTTGCATGCGGCCAACCCGTGTTCGATCCCCAGCATCCCATATGGTCCCCGAGCACTGCCAGGATTAATTCCTGAGCAAAGACCCCTGGGCATCGCCGGCTGTGACCCAAAAAAGAAAAAAAAAGTTAAGAAAAAATATAAATATAACCAAAGATCATTATTATAATTATTTAAGATTTTATCTGGAATTAAGATCTCTATTCTGACTTTAGACCTACCATGCAACAGTCTGTCTTTGCTGTTCCACTTGTAGTAGAATTCAGTTGTTCCAAGAGATACACATCTATGTTTTATATTGAGTGAAAATCTTAGTTTTGAACTCCACTCTTTTTTTTTCTTTTTGGGTCACACTCGGCAATGCTCGGGCTACTCCTGGCTCTTCACTCAGGAATTACTTCTGACTATGCTGGGGGATGGGGATCGGGGGACCACATGGGATGCCGAGAATTGAACCTGGGCCAGCCGCATGCAAGGCAAACGCCCTACCCGCTGTGCTATCGCTCCAGCCCCATTGAGTGCTACTCAACTCTCAGTTATCTTTTTCTTTTTTATATCCCCTACATTGAACGTCTATGTTGACCCTGTGTAAAAGTTCCCCATGTAGGTGGGAGTATAGGTTGATATTGTTTTGAGTTTCACTGTATCACTGTCACTGTCTTCCCGTTCATCATCGATTTGCTAGAGCGGGCCCCAGTAACATCTCCATATGTCCTGTCTCATGCCAGTAGAGCCCAAGGGCACCTGGCTTCAATCCATTCCAGAATGAGGTCTATAATTGTTACTGGTATTTGGCACATCAAATACAACACGGGTAGCTTGCCAGGCTCTGCTGTGCAGATAGCATACTCTTGTAGTCATCTCTAAGTCCAGCATTTATTGATGAACCGCGGGGCCGCTGCTCAAGCCGGGCTGTGATAGATAGGCTGGTCTGCTGGGTGGAGTTCTGATGAGAGGGAAGTCCGGATGTGGAAAATGGAGGTCCTCATGGAGTGGGGGTCGTCTGGCCTGTTGCAGTTGTTTTGAGCTTAGGTATTATATTTCAAGATTTTTTAGGTTGCATGTTCTTATTTCCAACTATTCTGCTTTTTGAAATGTATATGTTGTTGTATACACAGTGCAGCCTGTCTGGAACAAAGGACAAAAATAAATAAATACAGTCTGAAAACAACAAAAAGTTCATTGATATTTAGGATTTTTAAATAAATTATACTTATACTTCAAAGATAATAAAGTCAATTTATAATAGGTTGAGCAAATTAAGAGATTGGTCGTAGAAGTGCACAGCTGCTTGTATTGAACATGTTCATAAACAAACCTGCGAATATAAGTAATATATGTTTCAATGCATGAACGTAAAATATCTGTAAGAACTTGGGAAACATCTGTAAGAACTCACGAATCCTGGGGAAATTGGACTTTTGCTGATAGAGTTTGTATTTTTGAATTCTGAACACATGTACACGGTTTCTTCAACCTGTGCTCCCGGCTGCCGCCTACAGAGGGCACTGTAGCCTCCGGAGTCGTGTTTACTAATCAAATTCCTCACGCCGATAACGTGGTGACGTCAGCCGGGGCGGCGGCGACGCGTGCGCAGTAGCCGGGGCTCTTCCGGTGTAGGATTTGGGGCGCTGAGGGCTCCGGACTGGCGGCTCGGGCACTGTTGGCCTCGGGTGGGCGGCATTTCGGGGCCCACATGAGCCATTGGCATCATTCCCGCGGCGGCTGGGGTCAGGGATGCGGCTTTTCGGGACGTCCCCCAGCTAAAAAGAAGGGCGGAAACCACGTTCCCGAGAGGTAATGCACCCGCCGCGGCTCCCGAGCTCGGGCGTCTGGCTTTAGCTCGCGAGGTCTCTTGCTGTCGCTCCTGCATTCGTTCCCCGCCCGGGGAAGCGTTGACCTCGGCGCAGTTCGGTTTCTTCGTACTGATTTCCACCCCCTGGGATAGCTGGGGGCTCCCCGACCCCCGGACAAGCTGCAGGACTGCTCTAGTGACGGGCACCCCGCGAGCGGGCACCCCTTCATCCGCTCGCCCGTACAGCCCAGCGGGGCCGCTGGAAGAAAACCCGAATTTGTAGAAGCCCAGCGGCTCCAAAGGGCCTCCTTGGAGGCTCCTCTTCCTTTGCAGGCGAAGACTTTGGAGGCTTTGCTCAGACCTGCGAGAACTCTGGTCCTTGGCTTCCTTCCTTTTCTCTCCCGGTGACTTTCGAGCCTGTCGGTTCCTCTCCATTTGCGTCCCATTATAGAACCTGACTTTTTTTTTTTTTTTTTTTTTTGCGATAGGGTCCTGAGGCGTATGTATGTCCACGCTCGTTCCCCTCTTCATTCTTCACCAGACTTATTTTTTAATAGATTAATTTGGAGGGCATTGACCTGACGCACATTTGAAGAATAAAGGCAATTTGCCTATAGACTCCTGCAGAAATTAGCCCAAACACTACTTTATTCTTTTTCCTACTTTCAGGTTAACCTACTAAGGTTAGCGATGCTCAGGACTTACTCCTGGCGGTTCCCGGAGACCATATGGGATGCCAGGGATCGAACCCGGGTCGGCCGCATGCAAGGCAAACGCCCTACCCTTGTGCTAGCTATTGCTCTGGTCCCCAGCAAACTGCTCTTAATAGCTATTATTTCTAAATAAAACAGTGCACTCCACATGGTTGATAAACTGTTACTAGCCTGGAAGATTCAGTTGAATTTGGGGAAAGGAAGAGGGAGTCCATTCACATTGAGATGTAAAGAAACATTATACGGGAATAACTAATGCAGAATGGCAGCAGAAATGAAGAAGAGAACTGGACCATGGTAGGAAGCTTGCCTGTGCGGGAGAGCAGGCGCCACTGTGGCAGTGCCAGGAATGGTCACTCTGGACAAGGAGCAGCGCGAAAGGAGGCGAAGTGATCCGCTTGGTTCTCGACAGTAATAGTGCTGTGACTCCAGGCCTAGTAGGGAAAGGAGAAGGACTGAAGGGCGGAAGGAAAACTGGGGACACGGGCGGAGGACCGTGGACAGGGGTGAAGTGATTGGTGTCGGAACCCTGTACACCTGAACTTGGTCACGAATTACTTTGTAATTCATGGTGATTCAATAAAAATTTGTGGGGGAAAGAAATCACTCTGTGTTTATTTGTGAAATAAAATTAGGTTCTAAGGCCTAGATTATTATAAACTTTTTTCATCTGAATGAATGTAGTATAGGACATCAGAAGTCACACAAGATATGGGGCACTTGTGAATTCGGCACAGTCTAATCCCCAACCCCCTGTGTCAGTAAGATTCGTTTACTCCCGATTCACACCATCACCACCCCCTGCCCCCAAATGCCCTGGCCCCACGAGGCTAGAATTTCAGCATCAAAACTGAAATTCTGTTTTTTTTTTTTTTTGTTTCACACCCGGCGATGCTTAGGGGTTACTCCTGGCAGTCCTTGGGGGACCATATGGGATGCCGGGGATCGAACCCGGGCCAGCATGGGCTGGCCGCGTGCAAGGCAAACGCCCTACCCGCTGGGCTATCGCTCCGGCCCAAAACTGAAATTCTTTGAAGATTTTATTTTATTTTATTTTATTGCTTTTTGGGTCACACCGGCGATGCTCAGGGGTTTCTCCTGCCTCTGCACTTAGGAATTACTCCCGGCGGTGCTCAGGGGACCATATGGGATGCCGGGGATCGAACCCGGGCCAGCACAGGCCGGCCGCGTGCAAGGCAAACACCCTACCCGCTGGGCTATCGCTCCGGCCCCTGAAGATTTTATTTTTATTTGGATTGAGAAAGAAATAAGGGGCCAGAGCGATAGCCCAGTGGGTAGGGCGCTTTACGCTACCTATGCCGGCCCGGGTTCAATCCCGGCACCCCATATGGTCCCCCCGAGCACCGCCAGGAGTAATTCCTGAGTGCAGAGCCAGGAGTAACCCCTGAGCATCGCGGTGTGCAAAAAAAAAAAAAAAGTTAGGAACTTTTTTAAAAATTTTTTTTATTATACCATCGTGAGAAATACAATTACAAAGGTGTTCATAATTGGTTCTTGGTAATGCAGTATTCCAGCACCCATCCCTCACCAGTCCCCCCATTTCCATCACCACTGTACCCCACCCCCTCCCGCCCACCTCCAGGCTGCCTCAATAGCAAGTAGCCGCGTTTCCTCTCTCTGTCTCTGCATCTCTCTCCCTCTTTTTACACATTGTGGCTAGCCCTGCAGATATTTAGAGTTTATCTAAGTGAGGAACTCTTATAAATGAATATTATTAACTTATAAACAGGTATTAAAAGGCAAGAAGATCGCACATCTCATTAAAACGTCTGCCATCAGGGACAGGAATGTGGCTCAGCTATAAAGCACATGCTTTGTATGCCTGAGAACTGGGTCTCATCTCTGCACTGCTAAAGTTAATAATGAAGTACGGAGGACCAGAGAGAGAACTCACAGAACTAGAACATGTTTTCCCTGCAGTAAAACCAGCACCAATTAGAGGGAACCCCTAAATGTGTTAGGAGTATACCCTGAGCATCGTGGGTGTGACCAAAATCCACCCCCCATCAAAGTTAAAAATAAAATGCCTTTGTACACTATAGTGCCCAAAAGAGATAATTTTTGTTTGTATGTTTTGAGATCATACCCAACAATGCTCTTGGCTTTTTGCTCAGGAATTACTCCTGGTGGTTGGTGCTGGGGCACCATATGGGTTGCCGGAGATCAAACCCAGGTTGGCCACATGCAAGGCAAACGCGCTACCTGCTTGACTATCACTCCGGCCCCCACAATTTTTTTTTTAAATGGAAACGAGTCGGTCATAGCACAGATTGTAAACAGGAAAAGCCCACTCTGAATTGAATTTGTTACTCTTGGATAAAGAGTTATCACCTCTTTTACTCTAGGTTTAAAATTAACTGTTTCGGGAAGATAAATCATCATCGTCCTCATTCACCTTTGCCAACACCAAACATAATGTTTGACATAAATCTGTAGATTTGTCTCTAAAAAAAACTAAAAATGTAAATCTTTGTTGAATTATGAAAATGTTCCGTGTTCGCCTCCCTCTATATGCTTGTCCTCGCTCTGTGCTCCGTGGCCTCTAAAGTGGATTCCTAAATTTCCACAAGGGCCCCAGCTCAGCCTCTTGGCTTCAGGTACCTCAGTGAGTGAGAAAACAGGAGGACCCGCGTCCCCATACACTCCCAGAGCTTCACTGTATGACGTCATCTTGAAAAAGCCTCTTGTAGCTCTGTGTACTTGTACCCAAGCTGTTTAGCATTGGGATTTGTACGTGGCATTAGGAAAATGAATTAGTCTGAGTCGCAGTGACATTAGCATTGTTTCCTTTGTGTCCCCCAAAGAACAGAAGCCTTTAGGCTGGAGTGCAGTGGAGCACTCGCTTGCCTTGCTCGTATAAGAACTCAGTGTGACCCGGCACTGCAAGAGCAAAATGTAAAAAATAGTCCTTAAGTCACAGGTTAGCTAAGACAGAGACGGAAACAGTGTGCTAATAATCGTGGAAAGTGATAATACCAGGGGCCGGCGACAGCACAGCGATAGTGCGTTTGCCTTTACGCGCCCGACCTGGGTTTGATCCCCGGCATCCCATATAGTTCCCTGAGCACTGCCAGGAGTAATTCCTGAGTGCATAGCCAGGAGTAAGCCCTGCGCATTGCCAGGTGTGACCCAAAAAGCAAAAAAAAAAAAAAAAAAAAGATAATGCCAGTCTAGAAGTGAGCATTGAATATAGTCAAAGGGATACACATGAAAACCTCTACATTTATGTTTTGCAATCCACAATGTGGCAGTTTATCTGACCATGTATTCTGTACTGGCTGGTATAAATATTCTCTCATGCTACCACAACCATAGTGGGACTAGCTAGGTCTTAACAGCATATTTGCCTGGCCACGTTGGATCTCTAAGTAATTAGACCAGAGAGAAATGCTGTTTGCCTCCAAGCAAGCAAGCATGGCTCCCTGATAACTCAAAGTCAACTAAAATACAAAACTACCGTGAAGTAGAGGAGACTCTTGTGAAGGCTTGGAGAAATATTCAACTGGCATTAGTATTAGTCTTTGGTACAGAGACATGCCATCTCAGAAACGCCCTTCTCTACCCTATAAATGCATTTCCAGGCAGATCTTGGCTCAAAACATTAGCATATAATAGAGCCTAGCTGAAGTGCTGGGAGAAATTACCTAAGGGCATTTGACCCTTCCTGCTTCCCATAATAGTGGGAGGTCTGAGTTGCAGGGGTATAAAACCAGCCTGCATCCTCTCTCTCTCTCTCTCTCTCTCTCTCTCTCTCTCTCTCTCTCTCTCTCTCTCTCTCTCTCTTTTTCTCTCTTTCTCTTTTTCTCTCTCTCTCTCTCTCCCTTTCCCTCTTTCTCTCTTTCTCTCTTTCTTTTTCTTTTTTGCCTGCCTTCTACTCTTCTTTCCCCTCTTTCTCCCCCCCCCCCCCCCCCCCCCCCCCCCCCCCCCCCCCCCCCCCCCCCTCCCCCCCCCCCCGCCCTCGCCCCCTCCCCCCCCCTCCCCCTCCCCCTTCTTCTACCCCTACCCCACCTCCCTCCCCCCCCTTCCTCCCTCCCCCCCCCCCTCCCCCCCCCCCCCCCCCCCCCCCCCCCCCCCCCCCCCCCCCCCCCCCCCCCCCCCCCCCCCCCCCCCCCCCCCCCCCCCCCCCCCCCCCCCCCCCCCCCCCCCCCCCCCCCCCCCCCCCCCCCCCCCCCCCCCCCCCCCCCCCCCCCCCCCCCCCCCTGTGATAGTTTTTTTGTTTGTTTCGGCCCCTTGGAGTTTATGGGGTTCAGAGACCAGAACCAAACAGACACAGAAATATACAGATGTGAGCTATTTTTCTCCCCTTTAATATCACTGGCACTAAGGATGATAATATTGTTTGTAAATTCCAGAAGAGTGTAAACTTTTCCTCCGAATTTTATTGTAACCGTCACAGAGCTTAAATTAGCAGGTAATAAGAATGCTTATTCTTACTTCATTCTTTCTTACAGAGCTTTCAAGATAAACTTGCTCAGGAAGAACGTTTTTCTCCCTTGGATCTTTTTAACAAAATTAAAGAACAGAATGAAGAACTTGGACTGATTATTGATTTAATATATACTCAGTGCTATTATAAACCAGAGGCAAGTTGAAGCTATTTCAGCTGTAAAAGGAGCCATACTGGCTCCCTTTATTAATTATTGCCCTTGGAAATGTGGAATATAAGCAGACTTAATTGTATAATTTTTAGTCATAAATATATGTTCTCATATATTTGAAATATATGTGAGAAATATATGTTCTCACAGCCCGGCTCACGCGGCTGCTTGCGGCCGTGCGGTTCATCATTAAATGCTGGATTTAGAGATGACTACAAGAGTATGCTACCCACATGGCAGAGCCTGGCAAGCTACCCGTGTTGTATTTGATATGCCAGATACCAGTAACAATTATAGACCTCATTGCCATGACCTGATGGAATGGTTTGAGGCTCTTTATGTTCCTGGAGCAAGCAGGTGCCCTTGGGCTCTACTTTCATGAGACAGGACATATGGAAATGTTACTGGTGCCCGCTCGAGCAAATCGACGATGAACGGGAAGACAGTGATACAGTGACAGTGATATTTTCTCATGCACAGGAGTGTTGGTTTGGTTCCGTATGCCGCTCGACTGTAGCTGCAATGAAATCAAGTGTACTTTCTGACCGAAGCTTGATTGGGGAAAAAATACTTATCAGAGTTATGGTCTTATTAACTAGATTTTATTAAGATTTCTTAGTGTATATTTTGGCTTTTATTATTTTTAAGTATTTTCTTCAAATGAAATATGTATTTTCATGGTTTTGCTTTATAGGATTTGCCAGAAACCATTCCTTACTTCTGGCCTGCCACCCCAGCAGAGCCTTTCAACAAGCCAGATGACCCCCCCCACCCCACTCCATGAGGGCCGCCATTTTCCACATCCGGACTTCCCTTTTGTCAGAACTCCACCCAGCAGATGAACCTATCACAGCCTGGCTTTTGCGGCAAGCGGCCGCCCATTTCATCAATGAATGCTATATTTAGAGGTGACTACAAAATTATGCCACCCGCACGGCAAGCCTGCAAGCTTGCCGTCATATTTGATATGCTATACCAGTAACAATTATATTAGGTCATTAGGTCTAATATAATATAATATTATATTGACCTAATATAATGGTTTGAGGCTCTTTATGTTACTGGAGCAAGCAGATGCCTTGGGCTCTACTACCATGAGACAGGACATATGGAGATATTACTGGTGCCTGCTCGAGCCAATAGATGATGAACGGGAAGATAGTGATAGTGATTCCTTACTTGAAAATATTTACATTAGGGCATCAGGTGCCTGATGATAAACTCTTTCAAAATTCAAACAAGCGGTTAATGGGTTTTTGAAAGAAAATAAAGACAATGGTGAGTAATAATTGGTTTTTTTTTTTTTTTTTTTTTTGCTTTTTGGGTCACACCCGGTGATGCTCAGGGTTATTCCTGGCTCTGCACTCAGGAATTACTCGTGGCGGTGCTCTGGGGACCATATGGGATGCCGGGGCATCAAACCCAGGCTGCCACAGGCCATCCTCGTGCAAGGCAAACACCCTACCTGCTGGACTATCGCTTGGGCCCCTAATTGTTTATTTTTAACCTAGCCCCCTCCTTAGGCATGCATTTTGTATGAGGTTGGAGACTTTTTCTACTATGACATGAGGCCTGTTGTGTTTGAAAATGTTTAAATGGAAATTGAGTAAGGTGGGGCCAGAGTGACAGCACAGCAGGTAGGGCGTGTGCCTTGCAAGTAGCTGACCCGGGGCTGACCAGGGTTCGATCCCCAGATTCCCATATGGTCCCCCCGAGCACAAGGAGTAATTCCAGAGCGAAGAGCCAGGAGTAACCCCTGAGCATTGCTAAATGTGACCCCCAACACACACACACACACACACACACACACATATAAATTGTGTAGGGTTTTTTTTCCCTTTTTATGGTCACAAACCATTTTTTTTTAGGTTTGCCATTTGTTTTAAATTTTATTTATTAAAATTTTTATTGATTGAGATTCTGTGATTTACAGCACTGTTACTAATGGTATCCCAGGCATATAATTTCAGCACCATCTCCAGTTTCCCCCTTTCTCCCTGAGGGCCCCAATACCCCTTCCTTCAGGGAGCCCCTGCCCCACCACCAGTTATGTGCATCAGGTCTCCCTTTGAGAGCAACTAATTTAATTCAGAAGTGATTTTATTAAGAAATATATACCATGCTTTCTGTTCAAGCCCATGTTCTCTGAACTCGTATTTCACTTGTTTGCTTCTGTGTAGCTTTACTATTTTTTCCCTACTCTGGAGATTCCTATGTTCTCTCTTGAATCTGTACTTCCTCTCTTTCTCCTCCCACCTAAGTAGCTTCAATAAAAACTATTTTGTGGGGCCGGAGCGATAGCCCAGCGGGTAGGGCGTTTGCCTTGCACACGGACGGCCCATGCCGCCCAGGTTCAATCCCTGGCATCCCATAAGGTCCCCAGAGCACCGCCAGGAGTAATTCCTGAGTGCAGAGCCAGGAGAAACCCCTGAGCATTGCCGAGTGTGACCGAAAAAGAAAAAAAATTTTAAAAAAAAACTATTTTGCTTCACCAAAAAAAAAGAGAAAAGAAGAGAAATATAAAATGAACTAGCTTACCCATTCTTTAAGACTTGATTGGGAAATATACAGTGTATAAATGTGCAAATGATAATAAACACTTTGGCCTGGATTTAAGAAGCTGAGGATGCCAAATCAGGGAGAATGAAGAGCTGGGCTGGAAGTAATTGAAGGGCATTTGTGGAGAGTGTTGGGCACTCTGGTGGTAGTAGGTATAGTCACTGTACACCAAATGTTTTCTTTTGTTAAACATCTTATTTAAAAATTAAAAACTTTATTACAACACTGTGATTTAGTAAGTTGTTCAAAATACAGACATTTCAGACATTCAGTGTTCCAACACCAGTCCCACCACTAGTGTAAACCTCCTCCACCAATGTTGCCAGTTTCCCCCTTTAGCAGGCACAGGTTTACTTCATATTGCGTGTAACAACAGAGGGCAAATGGAGTTATCAAAACCTAGATCAGTAAGTCAGTTTGTGTTGGAGGACAGGTTTAGCTATTCTGGGAGTTTTGTTGTTTTGCCCACTCCCAGCTTAATCTACTTAAGTCAAGGTTCATTCTAATGAGACCTCTCTTCTATGTAAACACTGCTAGAGGGTGTGGCAGTTACAGAAGTCACCTTGATTGAATAACTTCTGACTTCTACATCTACTAAGACTTCTATGTTTTCTAGATTGGGCACAGTTCCTCTTTATACCCACTGCACCCAGCGTGGGACAGTTAGAATTTACCAGGAGACTACCACCCTGGCTACACTGAGACTATAGAAAGACTATAGGAAGGATCATACTAGTTTGCTCTAAGCAGGCGAGTGTGACCCTTTCAGTACACGAGAACAAGATACTCAGAATCACCCTGGTGCAGATAATAATAAGAAGGACCTTGTGGGTACCATCTAGATTACATGAAGCTCATGAAGTTAAGATGTATTACTTTATATCAGCCCCTCTCTCTCCAGTGTTTTACATAAGAGATAATCTCGGGATTATAAGGTATAAACCTTTGTTTATACCTGCAATAGGGTGTGGCACTATACTCTGTTTAGAGTTCTTTGTTGACATGCCCCTCCCAGTTGGATTACTTTGGTGTATATAAGGGGGCTGACTTGAGGCCGCTTCACCTTTTGCCTTTTGGTTCCTCAGCCTTCAGCTTTTGGCTCCTGCGGCTTTTGCTTTTGGCTTTTGACTTTTTGCTCTTTGGCCTTTTGCTCCTTCTTCTGGGTAAGACTCAGCTCGGGTGAGACCCTCTCTCTTTGGTGGGAGTCTTAGGCTCTCTTTGTATGGTCTAAATTCAGACCAGAGCTAGAGTTTGTTCGTTATATTGGATTGCTGTGGAAGAGCTTTTGTACTAATTAAAAAGCCTTTTTTTGGAACTGCACCGGACTCATGAGTTTTCATCTGTTCTCCCGGCGTCCTGGGAGGTAGAAGACAACCTCTGTCCTGTCACTGTCGGGGGACCCCAGCGGCGTTCCCGACAAGTTTGTAGTAATGTATCTCACAATGGTGTTACTAAAGTCGTTGAGGATCTAGTGGGCTGGTTGGTACTGGTTGAGCCTTCTCTGAACATTAACATTACTTTAAACATGTAACCTAAGCTATAATTAAATAATTGCCTGAAGGTTAATTTATTTCTTACAATTTGTAAATACTAAGGAACAGAAAAGTCTTGGGCCTGGTGGTAGAGAGATAGTACAGCAAAGCACTTGCCTTGCATGCAGCCGACCCAGGTTTGATTCCCAGTACCCCACATGGTCCCCCCGAGTCCTACCTGGCACGATCCCTGAGCACAGAGCCAGGAGTGAGCTTTAGTGGATGTGGGCCCGAAACCATAAAAGAAAAAAATCTTAGGCCTGAGTCTTTGTTATTTTGCCTTCTGTATTGTTTGAGATTATACCAACTACACAGCAGCGCCTGGCAAGCTACCTGTGTTTTATTTACTTGTTATGCCAAAAACTATTAACAATTATGGACCTTAGTTCCATGGCCTGAAGAATAATTTGGGGCTCTTCCTGTCCCTGGAGCAAGCAGATGCCCTTGGGTTACACTTGCTTATGACTGGACTTATGGAGATGTTACTAGTGCACACTCGAGCAAATCGATGAACAGTGGGAAGACAGTTACTGACAGTAACAGTGATCGTTTGTCCTCTTTAAGTCTTGCTTTTTCATTGTAAAATAACATATAAACAATATTTACCTAGGTACTTCTCAAGGCATATAAACCTATGCCATGTAAGAAGCAGCAAGTGGAGGAACAGCAGGAGGGCCTCTGGAATGCCAGAGTGATCAGAAACTGTCCTTTTCAATTATCAGTATTAAAATTGAAGACATTATATTATATTTGTTTT
>JAJIBD010001803.1:0-22357 GCA_021461705.1 Cryptotis parvus
GAATGGTGCTTACGTTATTATCTTTCCAAAGATATTTACATATTAATAAGGGATTTTAAAAGGCTAAATTACTTGTTGAGCTCTTTATTTCTCTATCTCAAAATCTTTGGACCTTAGAATTTTTGAGATCTGCAAGGGTCAGAAAAACATCATTCAGGGCCGGAGCGATAGCCCAGCGGGTAGGGCGTTTGCCTTGCACACAGTCGGCCCATGCCAGCCCGGGTTCAATCCCCGGCATCCCTTATGGTCCCGCGAGCACCACCAGGAGTAATTCCTGAGTGCAGAGCCAGGAGTAACCCTGAGCATTGCCGGGTGTGACCCAAAAAAGCAAAAAAAAAAAAAAAAAAAGAAAAAAAAGAAAAAAAAAGAAAAACATCATTAATCTCTGAGTTAACAACCCTTTGTTTATTATCACACACTATTCCTGGCTCATAGGACAAATAGCACAATATCAATCTCTGTTGATTAAATTAAGAACAAAGAGACTTTAAACCCCATTAAACTTACTTTCTGGAGATAGAATTTGAGTCATCATTGGCACCCACGTCAACCTTCTGTTATTCATCATTTTTGATCATCCGTCCTACAATGCTGCAGTAAAACTTCTTAGGAAAATGATAAAGAAAATTATTAAGAAAAATTGTTTTGACAAGTATTTTTCTCTCCTTTGCTCTCTAAAGAAAACTTCATGTTTACTCGTATTTGTGAAGGGCAATCAAGGTAACAGGCACAGAAAGGCAGAGCTGGAGAGGGAACATTGGAAAAGTTACATGCAAAAGGGCAGACTTCAATGATAATAATGAAAGTTAAAAGAGAGAGAAGACAGAAAAATTTTGGTTAAAAGAGTTGTTGGGTAGCAGAGTAGAGTGGCAAGGTAGATGAGAGGGGGTAAAGAGGGGGAGGAAAAGAAACAGCTGCCTGGGCTCTGGATGGACTATGAAAGTGTTATAGATGGAAGAAGAATTTTATTTTTTGGTTTCAAGGACATAGCTAATGTTTGGGGGGTCACTCCTGTTAGTGCCTGGAAGACCAGGTGGTGCCAGTGATCAACCCAGCAATTTGAGCTTTCTCTCTGATTTGTGAAGAAAGACTTTAAAAACATATTCTGTGCAATACATCTCCATATAATTTGCTTGGGAGGTTTCATGAAGAAGAAAGTAAAATCTGGAAACACTTTCACACATGCTTTATTTCCCTCTTGACCTTTTCTGCAAAAACTGGGCAATGGGAGACCTAATAATATTTGAGATACTACCAAAAGGACATATTCCTGACCTTTTGAAAATACCCATTGCCTTTTAAATTACATGTTTACTGTAAATCAACTTTGGGGAAGGGAAGAGGAGATGAGGAGTTCTTGAGGATGTTCTGCCAAATGCAAAACCTGTGCTCACCCTTTTGGTTAGCTTTCTGATGTAAAGGATAAAAAATACCTTCTAAGGGCATTTGTCTAGCACGCGGTTGGCCCATGCCAGCCCGGGTTCGATCCCCCAGCATTCCATATGGTCCCCCGAGCAACGCCAGGAGTAATTCCTGAGTGCAGAGCCAGGAGAAACCCCTGAGCATCGCGGGTGTGACCCTAAAAAATAAAAAATACCTTCTAAATCTGTGGATATGCCTTGTATGAAAGGACAAGACTATAAGAGAAAAGTGAGGTCTCAGCCAGTTTTCCATTGCTCAGGAGAATGGGGATAGCTTTGCTTGTACAACAAGTACATAAACTCCCACTATCCTGCGCCCTTGACAGCCACAGCTTTACACAAAGACAGAGTAATGTGGTTGTCTTTATTTATATGTATTCTGTACTTTTATTTTTTAAAAAAAATTAAAGCTAATGCAAACTGATTTGATAAGGTACATTTATATGCCATAAAGATACATACATTAAAGAGAAGGCATTAATAATCACACTGGTTTCATAATTTTCATAAGAAAGTTCCCTGACTGAGTTTTCTGTGGCATGAAATAGTAGCATTGCTGTGTGTACTTGCTAGATCCTATAGAAGGTTTTTATAAGATTTTGTATAATCTTAGGTGAACAATGAACTTTGTTAACTTGAACTGAGCTTAAGACATCATTGTCCTTCACCAAAAAATGGCAGCCATGTGTATTTAGACAAATATGAGTTCCCAAATCAGAGATAAACAGAGATGGGCAAAAAAGCTTTCCTTTATTTTGTACTGGCAAAGTGATAACAAAAGGTAAGCACCTAATATGCTCCCAACAGCTACCTAGGTAGCCAAAAAGCTTTCACTTCAGAAAACATATCTAGTTTTAGGCCTTTTACATTGAATTAATTTTCTTTACAAAATGTTAAGGGGCATTGGGAGTTTGAAGGGAAGAGGGGGATAAGGAAATGGCTGGGAAACACGTGGTACCAAGTTTAATTTAGTTCTTCAAATCTCCATTGAACAATTAGTACGTGTGAAGAGATGTGGATTCTAGTACAAGACAAAGCTTTGCCCCACAGAAAGAATAAAGGTAGACTGGAGTGAGTGAAAGAGATTGAAGTGGAAGGTAAAAAGGAGGAAGGCGATGAAGAATGGAGAGTGGTAAGACAAAGCAGAGTATGCAGATGAGCACACAGAAAGGGGGAAGAAAGTGAAAGGCAGAGAATCAAGAGAAGGAAGAAAAGGAAAAATGTGAGAAAGACAAGAGGAAACATTAGAAGTGAATCAAGGAAGGGCAAGATACAAAGGATGTTGGGTCTGGATTTTTTCTTTTCTTTTTTCTTCTTCTTATTATTTTTTTGCCTTTTTTGGGCCACAACTGGTGATGCCCAGAGGTTACTCCTGGCTCTGCACTTAGGAATCACTCCTGGTGGGGAGCGGGGATCATATGGGATGCCAGGGATCAAACTCAGGTTGGCCATGTACAAGGTGAATGCCCTCCCTGGTGGATTATCACCCAGCCTCAAGGGTCTGGGTTTTTTCTAATTTTATTTCCTCTAAAGAATTGAACAAAAAAAATCCTGTTTTCCATGTTCTCTTTTTTTTTCCAATTTGAGATTACATTGCCTTCTCATATTATACATAATTTAGGTGTACATTATTATAAATCAACATCTGTATATACTAAAATGCTCAAAGTCTAAGTCTAGCCTTTCCCACACAGCAGACCCCTTTCTTCAACTAAACAAATTCCAAGCAGAAGGTTGTACTTTTAGAATTCCAAGCATGTGTTCGGATTGAGAATGTTTATACCTTGAGCTTGTCAGTTAATGTAAAAGTTTATCCTAGCTTTTGTTTTCAGAAAACTTTGCTTGGTGGTCCCCTTAGCTGCCACTCCAACTTTAAGCAAAACAAAACAATTAGATTTACAGTAAGCATACAAGAAAAAAATACAATGAGGTGGGTAACTTCTTTTGTTGTTCTTTTTTTTAATGCAATTTACAAATGCCTTTTCCCTTCTGGGAAAGAAATGTTTCTCTAGCACAAGTTGAAGCAATTCATCATATTCAGTAAAGTCAAAGTGGTGTTAAGTCCTCTCTAGAGTGTCTCTTTGACCAATCAATGTGTGGGAGTAGTAGTTGAGACCAGGTAAGATGGTTTGTTGTTTATAGTTGGTGAATCATATTCAGTGGATGTTGCAGGACTCCTAAGGGCCGCTGCATCTGCTCTGGATTACCTCCTGCAAATCACTTCGTAGATAAGGGGGTAGTCTAAATGTGGCAGTTTATCTGACCATGTATGCTGTACTAGCTGGTATAAATATTCTCCCAAGCTACCACAATCATCGTGGGACTAGCTAGATCTTACCAGCATATTAGCCTGGCCACGCAGGGACCCCTAAGTAATTAGACCAGAGAGAAATGCTGTTTGCTTCCAAGCAAACAAGCATGGCTCCCTGATATACTCAAAGGCAACTAAAATATAAAACTACAATGAAGTAGAAGAGACTTGTGAAGGCTTGGAGAAATATTTAACTGGCATTAGTATTAGTCTTTGGTACAGAGACATGCCATCTCAGAAACCCCCTTCTCTACCCTATAAAGGCATTTCCAGGCAGATCTTGGCTCAAAGCATTAGCATACTAAAGGGCCTAGGTGAGGTGCAGGGAGGGATTACCTAAGGGCATTTGACCCTCCCTGCTTTCCATAACAGTGGGAGGAAGGTCTGAGTTGCAGAGGTATAAACTAGCCTGTTTCCTTTCTCCGCGCTTCTTTGTGGGGCTTTCTCTTTGTGAGCGCTCACCCTTCTTGGAAGTCTTGTCTTCTTCTCCTTTTAAAAAGGCCTTTACACGTGGTGGTCGCCATCTTGGCCTACACGTGGTTGGGGTTCTAGCCTGGAATCCTAAGCACCGGGCTTTTCCTTTTGCTGATTTGTATGCCTGAACCTGTGACAAGTAAAGCCTTTTAAAACTGCATCAGATTCCTGAGTTTTCATCCATTCCTCGCCGGCTTCGGAGGTAGAAGGGAACTCGCTTCCCGGCACTGTCGGGGACCCCGGCGGCGCCCCTACAAGTGGATATGTTTTAGATTCGAGGAAAAGAAATGTTTGCATCTTTGAACTGTGTGGTAGAGAGTAGATCCTATCCAGATGTTGCTGAACTGGAAACTAGATGGAAAGAACTGGCTTCTAATCTCAGCTCTTAGGTCAGAGTTAGTGGAAGTTCTGATAGAATACAAATTTCTTACACTTTACCACCAGTGGAGGGGTGGGGAGAGGAGAGATGGGGGAAAGTCATCCTTCTGGCAGTGTTAAGTGCCCAATACTCTGTGGGATAAGAACAAATTGATGGGCCAAGATGTGTTATTCCTTCTCTTTCCCGGGATGCTACCATCTCTGGGGATGATGGTATTGTCTTTTACCCAGCTGTGCTCAACACTAAAGCTTTCCACAGTAACAGCAATCACACTGGTGGGATTTGGTGCTGGGGGAATTCTATGTACTGGGAGTTGGAGGGAGGCCACCAATTCATTTCACATATATTATTTCTCCAGGAAACATAGCATAATTGAGGACAATTTTCCACCATGAATTGCATCATTAGCTAACACAGGGAAAGTGAAATGCTGTTAACTTTTCTTTCTCTTTTGCAAAGCTGATGAGCTGAAGAAAATAGAAATGAAAAGTTTAATGTAATTTTTTTCCAAGGATATATGTTGAAAATCAGAATCAAAACACTTTTACACGGTAATAGAAATCCCACATTTTAATACATTGCCATGCACATAAGGAATCAAGTAATGCTGAATACAAAATAGTCAAATATACAAAATGATAAAGCAGATTTTCAAGCCTGAGAGAGATCATGCTCACAAATACAAGGGGGCAAATATCTGTACAGTTTCATTTCTGTCAATTTAAAAAGAATCATGCCCCCTCCCCCAAACTCTTTTTGAGACAACCCAAAAGAGAAGGAAACATTATAAGAAAATAGAAAGGAGACCCAAAGAGAATTGGAGTTGATAGCTGCTTAAGATATGGAAATTGGTGGTTCAAAATTGTGGTGCACAATAATTCTTATGTTTAGAGAAAAAAAGTTTCTAAACATTGTATGCCCTGGGAGTCCAGGGAACTGAAATGAACATCCAACATAAAAGGCACTCTTATTTTAACCACGTAACTTGCTTTGTCCTCCTAAGTCTAGTCCTGGGAGTTTCTTCTGGGGTGCAGAGAGAAAAAAAATCCGCAATTGTGGGTAATGAATGCCAGTGAACCACTCTCATGGGACTAAGAGAACTTAGGCTGCTGGTTTAACTACTCAGTTCAATAAGTTCTAAATGTGCCTACTATCTACATCGCCTTCCCTCTACACAGACACTTCATGTCATGAAATGTGCTTTTTTTTAGCCACAGCGGTAGTGTTTACTAAACAGAACTGATTTTGTTTTCATCAGGTCCCACCCCCATTGTCCCATGCCTTTTTTGAGAGCTCTGATCTTATATTTAATTCATATTGTATGATTTTTTACTTCCTCGTTATTTCCTAGAATAAATCTTAACTTACAGTTGCTCATCAGGGAAGTTCAAAGTGGCTCTGCTTGCTGTGATTTTCAATTTGTCAATGTCAGCCTTTCATTGGTTTCCCCTAACCTGGGCCTGACAATCTTCCCCTCTACTAAGCCACATCTGCACTCTCTCTTGGCAAGGTTATAGTTCACAAAACCTTTGGGAGTGGACAAGTGGAGATAAATGGGCCCCCTTCAATGTGGGTTCTTCAGAGTAGACTGTACAGTACATGTGCAAACAGATGATGCTACTTTATCATTCTTCCCATTCCTTTTCTAAGTCCCAGGATGTAGTCTTAGTCAAGGATATGAGGAGAAGGCATACCTATGAAAAGAGCATATTGACTACAACTCAGTCCACTGGAAGGCCGTAGTTATTGGTCGTCCCAGGCAGGTTCTTACCAAACAGCCCTGTCTGCTAAGGTAGGTCAGAAAGGATTCCAAACCCAGAGAGATGGCGCTGTTTCTTGCTCTTCCCGTATTTGTGAATTTTAAATATCTTCCTTACCAGAGAGGTCCCAGTCTCCACAAAGACTAAAGATGTAAAATTTCCTAATTTTACAGTTAATTTTGTTACAAGATTGATCTTTTCTTAAAAGTTTTGTGTACAGCTGTTTAATCTAGAGTCTAATGATATTAAGCAGTTGGATTAAACAGGAAACTAACCAGAGCTACCTGCTCTAGTGACAAGAGTTTGGGGGCAATTGGCTTTATGACATTTGTCCTGGCTTAGCTTTCAGCACTCATTGCTGTATGCCCATCACGACTGCCCAGGGCAAAGTCAAGAATTTGCTTCATTTGGATCTAGGCAATATGGGCTTTATTTATTTTTTTTTTTATGTGCCAAAGCCAGGTGTCTTCAAACATGGCTTCAGAAGAAGAGCATGTTTCTATAGGGGAGGAAAAGTAGGGATGGACACACCAGTCTTAGTCCCAGTGTACCTTCATGCTTCTGAGTTTGCAATTAGGCAAGTGAAACACCAACTTACCCAGTGGGCTGAGCATGTTTAGTAGGCTCAGGCTTCCTTTCTGCTGATTGGGAGGAAGTGTTGAATTACCAGGAGAAGGTCGAACAAAGATTCAGTGTTTAAACAGAAGTATTTCTGCTCCTATTTTCCTTAAGGGAGAAAGCAAGCAGCTACCTGGCTATGTACTTCTAAACTTCTGCAGAGCCAGGGATGTGGCTCAGTGGTAGAGCCCTTGTCTTGCATGTATCAGGCCCTGGGTTTGGTTTCTGATATCACACAGTGCCCCAAGCACTGAATCCCAACTCTTAGGGTCCCTTCACCCCCATGAAAAAACAAACTATAAACTTCTACAGTTGGTATGTGGGCAAAAGTATTCTTAGTCTTCTTCCAACCCAAGTCCCAGGGATGAAGAATAAGAACACTCAAGCTTTGCTATAGACTCTAAGGGCAATTTTCTCTGAATAAATTACACAGTTGGCTGTGTTCAAAAGAAAATAATAGAAATACATAGGGGGTCGGGGTGATAGTCCAGCAGGTAGGGCAATTGCCTTGCATGCGGCTGACATCATTCCGTATGGTCCCCCGAGCACAGCCAGGACTAATTCCTGAATGCAGAACCAGGAGTAACCACTGAGAATTGCTGGGTGTGACCCAAAAAAGCAAACAAAAAATACGTAGGAAAGAACTGCTTTAAGGAATCTATAATTAGGAGTTATCGCAGCAGTTCAATCCAAACCCAATATTTAGGGGCCGGAGCGATAGCACAGCAGGTAGGGCATTTGCCTTGCATGCTGCCAACCTGGGTTCGAGCCCCGGCATCCCATATGGTCCCCGAACACCACGGGAGTGATTCCTGAGCGAAGAGCCAGGAGTAAGTCCTGAGCATTGCTGAGTGTGACCCAAAAAGCAAAAACAAAACAAAACAAAACAAAAACAAATCCAATATTTAATATTGTGCTTTAGCAGAGAAAATTCCTGAAGCTTTTAAAAAAGTATCTTTCTGGTATCTGTACTATTTCCGGAAGGAGACCTGGTTAACCTCTTCTGGGAGATCATAGAAGATTATGTCACTTAGTGAAGTGGGAGACAACAAACACCAGGCACTGAAGAGATCACTAATGACAAGCTCTATTTTCTTCAAAGTTCTATCACAACACAAGTTCCCCCATCACAAGAGAAATAGACATCTAATAAGAATCTCATTGGAGAGCATTTAATTGTTTGTAAGATTTGAACTTTTTTGTAAGACTGAGTGGGCTTAACAATGCTGGCATTGCACCGCTATGTGAGAATGACCTGTTTAAGTCCTTGGACTTAAAAAAGTCCACACAACTGAAATGTAACAGGTTCGAATACATGTTGAAGGCATCAAGCAGAATCGGAGTGCTTTGTTTTAGCTACTAAAGGCTTTATCATTAGATTCATTAGACATCGTCCTTGTCATTCATATCATTTGGCTCTTGACAACATGAACTTTTTCTTTCTAAGAGTCAAAGCCAGGTCTCCTCAAACATTGCTTCAGAAAGAAGAGCATGTTTCTATAAGGGAGGAAAATTAGGAAAAGTAGGAAAAACGTGTCCAGTTCTATCATTTTGTGTATCAAGATCAAGCAAAAAGGCCTAGGTTTTAAAATCTAAGGTTTCCTAAATGTTTGGAAAACAACAATCAAGCAAGTAAATAAAGCACTGGCTGATGTCCACATGTAAAAAATATGGTAGAACTAGAAATAATATCTAGTTTGCTACACTTCCTAGGAGTTGCATCAACTTAGACAATGGCAATTCAATGCACATCAATTTAATTAATGTCTGATGTGGGACCCTCTGTGCCTGATACATGTGGGAAGGAAGGCAAACGAGGAAAGAACACTTCGGGATCTTCAAGATTTTCAAAACAGTCTTATGTAGTGACCCTCCTACTCTCGGAGTTTTATAAAGTCTTAACCACTTTCTGTGCTTCTGTGGAAATTGTTTCTCAATATTTGGGGGCAACAAATCTAACACTGGTTGAAACTTACCAGTACTTCCCTGCAACATTTGTGAGGTGACCATTCCATGGTGAAAAACCTAAAAACTTTAAAAATTACGCCTTTTTTTTGTTTGTTTGTTTGGGACAATACACGTAGTGGTACTCAGGGGACCATACATGGTGCTGCGCACAGAACTGGGTCAACTGGACGCAAGGCCAGTGCTTTACGTCCAGTATCTGCCTCTGGCCTAACCAGAAGTGTTTAAAGACTAGAAGGTGTTGCCCCTGTCTCACTCCTGCCACCCCCACTTTCCCTGAAAAACCAAGATGATAGCCAGAAGTCCTGTGCTGATATCTTTTCTCTGATCACCTTCCCTAATGACACTCTCCAGGGAAAGGTGTTTGTTGACCTTTAGTGTGGCAGAACCAAATTGGGCACTTGCCAACTTTTCCTCAAATTTCCCACAGGTGGTTCACTTTCGTAAGTATGTTTCCTATCTTAATCTAATACCACCAGATTAAGTCACCAGAGCAAAATAACAGTGATAGCCTGCTTTGACCCTGCTTATGATAGGGTCAGAAGACCAGTCCCAGAGTGGGAAAGCCCTGAGTCGCTTAAAGCAAGCATATTGGCACAGAGAGGCCTCAACTCTTCCTGTCTTCAACAGAAACACCAGGCCACAGCAGATCTGTTCAGCGAAGTGTGCAGCCTCTCCTATGTTCCACCAAACTGTGTGACACACAACAGAATTTGCAGCCCACAACAAAACAAATAACACCGACTCCATCTTAGATTAGGGACTGTTCCCTTGTTCATGGTATCCTAAAAATTGCTAGGCCAGTTCCCTAAAATGGTAAAAAAAAAAAGGTTGGGAACCTAATCCCAGTTACAGGGGGTGAGGGGGGCGGTGTCCAGAAAAAGCTTTTTGTGAAGCAAACAAACAAACAACAACGAGAAAAAAAACTCCACCTACAGCACCTCCTTTGGCCTGGCCTCAAATATTCCTCCTCTCTATTCCAGCAGTGAATAAAAAAGAGCAGCCCAAGCCCATTTGGGGGCTGCCTCCTCTCCTGCTGCCCACTCCGACACCGACTGACCAACCGAGGGGCTGTAGTCTCCCTTCCGTGAACTCACTTGGTGTTCTGGGGAAGTCTGGAGGGCTCATATGTTCCTTTGTGTTTTGCCCCAAGAGCTTGTGCCTGTCTCAGCTGCTGTGAAGTGTTGCTAGAAATCACGTATGTGATCAAGCAGAATTCATACATATAAAGAGAGTTGCTGGGTACCGGAGTAGATGTGACTCTAAGGCCACTGAGGTGCAAGACCTGCTTCCCTTTGAAACTGAGTGTCCAGCTGTGCTCTAAGCAGAAGCACCTCCTGGTCAGTCCTCCTTCATGATCTCAGGGGACCAATTTTGAGTCACAGCACTGACCAGCCAATCCCCCAACAAAGAAGAGGATCTGTGTTCCACTGCTGTTGGGGCAGCAAGTTCCAAGTTCAAGCTTAAGAAGGAATGATTAGTGGGGATGGGGTGGGAGAGGCAGGAAAGGTGACTTGTCTGGGTTTTGTGCCTGAATTCTTTATGGAATACTAATCATCTACCCACAGAACCCTGCTCAAAGAAGAAAGAGATTAAAAAGAAAGAAAAAATACCAAACAAAGTAAGAAGAGGGGTGGAGGGAAAGGTGAATAAAGACAGCTTGTAAAGCATAAAAGAAAGGTGTGTCATTTTCAAAGATTAGATTTTTAAAGTCTTCGGCAGTTTTAAATCTAGGAGTCAAGGAACAAAATGACTCAATAGAACACGGAGGAAAGCATCAAATGTACCAGGAATAGGAGGTTTGGATAAAACTCAAGTGCTGGGGGGGTGGGGGGGGGTCTTGAAAACTTTTCTTTGGGAGATTTTTATTGTTCATTTCCAAAATCAATTATGTGACAACCGCAGGCAAAGAGAGTGCTTGCAAGTAACAAGGGGTGGGGGGGGGGCAAGTCAATACCTTAGGGGTTTTTAATCTTTAGTTTATAGTCTCAGGTCAGATTGATATTCCCTTACCCCTGCATTTTTAACAATGGCAGAATCCTTCAGAATTAAGGACAGTTTGTTCTTGACTAGACAACTGAGCAGTGACTCTGGGGAGAAACCTGGTTGTTCACCCACGCTCTGGAGGTAGAAGTCGAATGTGCTATTATACAGCTCATGGAGCCTGAGCAGGGGTGTGAAGGTGCTTCATTACCCACTGAGGAAGTTTAGAAGGACTCTATCCCCCTAGGTATGACTTAAATGACTGAAGTGATCTGTTCTCCACCCTAGCAGAACAATTGATCTTTTGCATATTTAAATGCAGTTCTGGAGTTAGAATTTGCTAATCCTCTGGCACCATAGGGTGTCTGAGAATTGTTTGTTTCCCAGAGTGTCTCTCTTGCACAAGTGGGGACGTCAGACTCTACTTCAAGGTGGTAGCATAGGTTTTAGAGAAAGGAAAGGGAAGCATCAACAGTGAATAACCCTTAGACATCAAAGTATTTCTACTTTCCCTCCTGGCCTCTTGCTTCCTCCAAACCAAAACTCACCCTGCTGTTTCTGCACTTCTGGGAGGTAGAATTTCTGATACCATCTGAAGAAGGTACATAGCACAGCAAGAGGTAAGCAAGAGCAACTGTGGATAAACTCACAACAAAGAAAAAAAATCCCAAGGCTTGTAACTGAGATGTTTTTCTAAGTTGCTGGTTTAGTTTGTGGCTATTAAAATTTGATATCAATACATGGTCAAAACTGTTTCCCAAATAATGTTAGGCAGAGATTAACCACTTGGGAAACAAAGAATTGTTCACACATAAATACGTGGTATTTACTAGGAATTAAGGCTTTTTTTTTCCCCAGGGGGCTATTGACCCTGAACTCTGCATTTTATTTTTGTCTTCTTCCATTTCTACCTTTATCATCATTAAAAGAGTGATTTTTCCAGTTCTTATTTATCTCAGAAAAAAACACCCTCAGATAATTGACCTATTTAATTGTTCAGAATATAATTTGCAAAAAGCCAAATTATGAAAGGATGAACCACCATTTCATGAATGTCTGCACTATAAAGCACATCCCATTTTCAAAGGATGTGAACAGTAGTCCCGGAACCCACACCGCCCGCCCCCCCATCACCTCCACCCCCAGCCAAACCATTCAATTCCAGCTATAAGAGATCAGCATCTGGCAGTAGTTCCTTAGGATTCACAAGTTCAATCCTGTGCACTCAGCATTCATTTTTATAGCAGAACTGGAGCTTCAGAGAAATCAACATTTCGATGAGTGACTGTATCTCTATAGAATGGGTGTGTTGAGGACCAGGATGGAGATCAAAGAAAGCAACAGAAGGTTGCTCTGGGAAGCTCCATTCAGCTAAATCTGGGCCAGGAAGGGCTGGTGGAATAGGAGGGATGCAAATACTTGGCCTGGTGCTGTACACTTCATCAGGTAAGGAAAGCAGGTAGCCATGGGCATTTCCCAGGTTTTCCTGGCAGGGACTGAATGCAATCTGCACTCAGATTTCATTGTGGAAAAGGTAGTGGTTAAGGGCTGGGTGGAGTTGCTGTTTGAGAAAGGGAGAAATGTGCCTTGTATGCTGTGTTGCCCCAGCATAAGGCAGGGCTCAAAGCAGCTACTTGCCAAATGCTTGCTGCTTCACAGAAACTGGTAAAGGAAGAAGGAATTGCTATTACTGGAACTGAACCAGGGATGGTGAGCAAGCAGTGGAGATTGGGGTGCCATGTTCAGGGAGGAAGCTGCCAGGACAGAATAAAATAATCCTGTAGTTGCCATGCTATAGGACAGAGCCTCCTCATCTGGGATTTTTTAAAAGTTAGGGTTTACTCATGGCCAGAGGGTCTTGGGCTGATCAAGACAATGACCCATCTAGGTGCTAGGAAAGGTCTCTAAGTTTCCATGTGGAAGCCCTATTCTTTGGCACGCCAGCCAGACGGGTGGGCAGAGACTCACCTTGCTGACTCACCCGAACCTCACTTGGATTCCCTCTCCTCTGCTGTGTTATTTTTGGATTTCACACAGTGAGGAACTGCAGGGGTTTCCCATGGGCTGTACATTTCTTGATAGCTATGGACACTAGCTGTGTGCCCAGAGACTCCAACAATGCCAAGCTTGCCAAATTTGGCACATTCCCTGTTCCAATGTTGTTACCAATGTTCAAAGAAAAGCCTCTGAGACTTCTTGGTCCCAGGCTGGGACTGTAAATACAAAGAACACACATTGGTGAGCTTTGACTTCAGTCAACTTTATATTTTTTCTTCTTTTGCTTTTTGGCTTTTAGGGTCCTAACTGGCAAGGGGTTACTCCTGACTCTACACCCAGGAATTATTCCTAGGGAGACCAGGCGGGATGATACCAGGATTGAACCCGGTGTGGCTGCATGCAAGGCAAATACCCTCCCTGTTGCACTTCGCTTCAGCCCAACTTTATATTTTCAAGTGACATAAATTCTCAGCCATTAAGTAGAGTGAGTTTGTATGGGCGTTTCGCTAAAGACAAGCAATAGATGGAAGGACTGGCTTTCCAGAATTGTGCTTTGTTGAAAGACATGAGGAAAAATTAGCAAGAGCATAACCCTCAAAAGGATTGAAGAGGACTAGGAAGGATCTGTTCTGAGGAAGAACTTTAGTATGAACTGAACCTATTTCCTTCTCTAGGTAGGCAGAGGATGGCAGTTAGTTGTTTTTTGGCTTCAGAGAGTTGTGATTCAAACTAGACCTAGCAAGTTTTCTAAAGTGCTAGAGTTGGCTTATAGACACACACACACACACACACACACACACACAGAGTTTCCTTTGCCATTTTCCCACTAGGGTCTCCTATCCCTTTCCTTGAACTATTTCTCCTATTGAATATTAAGACCACATGCACTGGCCAAGTCCAAGTCTCCTGTGTTGGAGTATTTCTATGTGCATGTGTTCTATTGTGCCCAGGCACAATCAGGAGCTAAATTAGACTCTCTCAGGCTTCCTTCTGCTTCCCTTTGGTGCTGTAAGTGATCTGGTTGTTTAGTAAAGTGTCAAGAGGTTAAGTTTAACAGTATCATGGCCATATTTACACCAATCTATCACACATAACCAGGAATATGCTGGAAGTGGAGTTTATCTTTGACAGTCTGAGCCAGAAATAGGACAAGGCCATTAAAGTAAAAAAAAACACATTTTCCACATGTACTGCACGTGCCGGTTCATTTAAGTGTAGTGTTCTCCTATAAAGTGCTTCAGAGTTGGACAGAAAACCATTAGACATTATAACTAACATAACTGAGACAAGTTTACATTCTTACCAGGGCATAATATGGTGAACACTTCCACTGAGATTGCAGAACTGCTGTGTTTTTTTTTCTAACACATCATGCCATCTGTACACATAATAAAATAATCCAGTAGTTGCCATGCTAAAACAGGACTTCTAGTGAAGGGTACAGACAGCTCCCGGGAGCTTCAGTTATGCACAGTGATGAAAACTGGAAGCAATTTTCCAGCTACGGGTCTGCCAATGACCACTTGGAACCAGTTGGCATTGTATACGATGCACCTCATTTAGAAATCCACAGCAAACTAAGATTTTCCAAAGCCCATACTCTTTACTGATGGGGTGCTTGTTTTTCTGTGACTATGGTTAATCTGTCAGTGCTCCAAGGATATCTTCTGGCAGTGCCATGAGTGAGTCTTTCTGTGAGGATCAGGCCATGTTCATATCCACTGGCAGAGCGGCAGCTTGGAAGGTTGTCCACATTCATGGAGAACCCTCCATGGCGACTACAAGAGGAAAAAGATGAAAACAATGTGAGTTTTTCCCTGATGTTCCCAGATATTGGTATGTAGCAATTGTCCAATTCATAGAAACCCTAACATACTTAGGTCAGAGAAAGTTCTAGCAGATTTTTATTTAAAGGACACTTATCCCTGTATAAATTGAAGTGCTGTAGTCTTAGGATGTCCTTCAACCATTTGGCAGATGGTGGGAGACATTTCAGGAATGTGCAATCCTGCCTGGAATTTGCATCCAGCCCAACGGGTTGCAGTTTCAAAAACATTTGATATTTTAAGAGATTTCATGCATTGCCTTGATCTGAAACAAGAATTAGGATTGAGAATACTGTGAAGACTATATATTCTTTCCTTTTTCTCTTTTTGGTGGACGAGGAAAGGGGAATGAGAAGTGGATTTTATTGGGAAGTTTACTTTAGATAAAATGTAGAAGTCACTGCAGGAGGGCATAGTGGCGGAAGCTCCTGCTTAGAAGCATGAGGCTAAGAGTTTGACCCCGACATCCACCCACCCACATGTGCTAATTGTAACCCAGAAGCACTGCTGTTTGGGATTCTCAGTGCAAGATCAACAACAAAAAAATTGTTCAGTCTCTGGATGACCACAATCAAGTATGTGTGGGCCCCACAAATAAAAGTGTCGACTGCTGCCAAATACAACAAATGAAAATGCATGTAAGCACAAAAACTAAGGAGTGTGGCCTCTGAGGAGCAGGTATACAAACACAACAGCAGCATGTATAGCCACTGGTGATTGAACAGCAATGAAAAGGAAAGGGAGATTGTTCTTTAAAACCCAAGAAGGAGATATAGAAAACATATGGCTGGAACTACAGAACGCTAACTGAAAAATCAAATTGTCTGAGCAGGTTAGGATCCAGAGAGAGAAAAACATTAAAATCTGACCAAAGATTGAACTACATAAATATGAACCTTTGAGACTAGAGTTAGCAAAAATGATCCAGGTTTCAAAAGTGATTTTTCGGGCGGGCGATGCCCAGCGGGTAGGGCGTTTGCCTTGGCCGTCCTTGCCGGTCGGGTTCGATCCCGGCATCCATATGGTCCCGAGCACCGCCAGGAATTCCCTGAGCGCAGAGCCAGGAATAACCCTGAGCATCGCTGGTGTGACCCAAAAAAAAAAAAAGTGATTTTTCAAAAGGTAAGAGGATTAAAAGCTTTCACTTTCATTGTAAGTAAATGTTTGATTAAAAGTTGCAAATTTTGAGAAAATGAAAAAATAAAAGTAAGGTATTATTTTAATATGTTTTTATGCTTGTTTATAAGGCTATAATGAGAGAAGAAGACTAGTTTCATTCTAGTTTTCCAGGCATTGTGAACTGGAAAATAAGGTCAATTTATTTAAAAACTATTTAAAATTCACATTCCTGGACTCAATGATTCTGTTCTAGGAATATATCCTAAGGAAATAATCTAAAAAATGAAAGATGCTATGTGCACAAAAATGTTATATAGAAGTTATTTATAACAGTGTAAAAATCAGGAAACAACTGGCTTCCTATTGTTGAAAAATTAAGGTCAAGTAAATTATGGTACATTAACAAGATGGATGATTGCATGGTCATTAAAGCAATAATTATGATGATTATATAGCAATATGGTAAACAGTTATGATTTACTAGAATACAAAATTTACACAAATGCATAGAGAACTGTAAGTAAAACAGTGAAGGTGCTAAGCTTTTTATTATTGTCATCATAATATTTTTGCAAAACAGCAACAAAATTAGGCTCACAGGGTATAGATTGGACACACTGATTAGCTAAAGCCTTCCTGAAAGCTTTTGTTTACCTGTTCCAACTTAAAAAATGACTTTACAATATTACTTCAAAAATGACTTTATAATATTACTAAGGGGCAACCCTCTGCCGAGTCATCCTGCAAAAGGAGAAAAGCCTGAAATAATACCATGGATTTCAAAGATCCTGACACAATTCTTGAGACTCTTGCTAAAGTAATCTCTATAAAATGTGTGACCTTGGAAAAATGAGAGGAAAACCTATACAGAGCTTGAGAAATAGTACAGCAAGTAGTGCACTTGCTTTCCACACAGCTGACCTAGGTTCAGTCCTCAGTGCCACATATAGTCCTTCAAATACCACTGGAAGTGATATCTGAACACAGATCCAGAACTAAGCCCTGAGCACCACTGGGTGTGGCCCCCAATCAGTCAAAAACAATAACCTATACAATAAAAATTAATGAAATAATAATAATGAACACTAATGAATTAGTTCAAAATTCCTGATTTGGAACTCAAATCAGGAATTGAAACTTTGCAACTTCTCCAAATAACCATGTTTTTCATGAGCTCCCAATAGTTGATGAAAAGTGGATATGTCTAATTTTATCATATAATCAGGTACATAAGCTCACCCTATTCTACCTTAATTATTTTTTTCCTTTTTGGTCACACCCAGCAAGGCTCCAGGGTTTCTTCTGGCTCTGCCTCAGGAATTACTCCTGATGGTGCTTGGGGGACTATATGGGATGCCAGGGGATTAACCTGGGTTGGCTGCGTGCAAGGTAAACCTCTACCCACTGTGATATTGCCCGGGTCCCGATCCTATTCTACTTTAAAGTTCTTCTACCTGGTGTTCACCAATCATTTTCCTAGAATAGGTAGAATTATCCCTACTTGATGAAGAAGGAAATGGAAGCCCAAAGGTATTACTTGTCCAAGGTTGCACACAGCTAGAAGGACCAACTCTGTACTCAAATATAGGCACATTTCACTTTAGTGATATGTAATTTGACAGGGACAGAATTATGAAGAATCAGAATTCAGAGCCTTCTCCATTCTCCTGTATTCTAAGGAGGACTCAGTGTTTATACATGTCTCATCACCACAGTGAACATACTTGGTGGATAGAAAAGAAAACTGGAGGATAAATTAATTTAAATTTAAGAGATGGAAATATTAAAAGATCAGAGAGATATTTTTGTAGATGTGAGGTAAAGGGCACAGAGATAAATTGAGTTTTGGGGCACCCTTTGGAATGAAGAAAAAGTAGAGTATTCTCTGGACCATCTTTCCAGAATCAAAATCAGTAAAGCATTCATTGATCTTTGATGATTTTCTGTGAGTTGTGTTTTTTCTTTTTGTGTGGCTGAGAGAGACAATGACGATGTTCCAGAGACATTACGGGCGTGCTCCAGTGACCATATGATGCTGGGGATTGACCCCATGGCTCCCCACATGCTTTCATGAACTGCTGCCCTTGAGCTATCATCCCAATCTATTTGTGTTTCTTTTGAATATGGTACCAAATGGAAGTGAGTTGTTGGTGGGAACAGAAGGTTTCTGCTTCCTCCAGACTGTATGTGAAAGCGTGTATGGCCAGAGGAAGACTTGAATCACTGTTTATTACAAACAAGAGGGATGGGTCTTGCTGGTACACTTTGCTAGCCACAGCAGCAATCCACTCTTATAGAAACTTCTGCTATTTATGCTAGCAATCTGCCCTTCAGGTACCTAAAGAGTACATGAGGTCACAATTAATAAATGGCAGTTTGCTTTGGTGGCTGACTTTTTATCTTTTTTTAATTTTTTAAGTATTTTATTATACCACCGTGAGATATACAAATAAAAGATATACAATTAAAAAGTTCATATTTGGGTTTTGGTCATACAGTGTTCCAGCACCCGTCCCTCCACCAGTGCCCATCTCCACCACCAACGTCCCGGTTCCCTCCCCCTCCCCAGCCCACCTCCATGGCAGGTTCTTTATTTCTTTCCCTTTCTCTCTCTTTCTCCTTTCCTTCCCTTCCAGACTATGGATTACAGAACATACATTAAAAGGTTGTCATGTGTATCCTTTGCCTCTATTTAATGCTCAGTTCTGGGTTGGCATTAGTACCCTCGACAATTATTAGCACACTGTTCCATTTTCTGTCTTACCTAACCTCTGACTCCCACACGTTTGTGATAATTTCCACCTTTGATAAGACCTCCTGATATATGTTTCACTTGACCTTGGATATTGGTATCATAATATGTACATATATATTTATGCCATGGAAATAAATGCAGTCATTCTGTATCTGTCTCTCTCCTTCTGGCTAATTTCGCTCAACATAATCTTCTCCATGTCCATCCATTTATAGGCAAATTTTTTTTTTCTTTTTTTATTTATTTTTTTTAATTTTTTAATTTTTACAATTACAAAGATATACAATTAAAAAGTTCATATTTGGGTTTTGGTCATACAGTGTAGCAGCACCCATCCCGCCACCAGTGCCCATCTCCCACCACCAACGTCCCGGTTCCCTCCCCCCCCCCCCCCTCCATGGCAGGTTCTTTATTTCTTTCCATTTCTCTATCTTTCTCTTTTCCTTCCTCTCCAGACTATGGATTACAGAACATACATTAAAGGGTTGTCATGTGTATCCTTTTGCCTCTATTTAATGCTCAGTTCTAGGTTGGCATTAGTACCCTCACAATTGTTAGCACACTGTTCCATTTTCTGTCTTACCTAGCCTCCTGACTCCCACACGTTTGTGATAATTTCCACATTTGACAGGACCTCCTGATGTATGTTTCACTTGACCTTGGATATTGGTATCATAATATGTACCTATATATTTATGTTATGCAGATAAATGCAGTCATTCTGTAACTGTCTCTCTCCTTCTGGCTAATTTCGCTCAACATAATCTTCTCCATGTCCATCCATTTGTAGGCAAATTTTATAACTTCATTTTTCCTAACAGCTGCATAGTATTCCATTGTGTAGATGTACCAAAGCTTTTTATCCAGTCATCTATTTTCGGGCACTCGGGTTGCTTCCAGATTCTGGCTATTGTGAATAATGCTGCTATGAACATAAAAGTAGGGATGGTGTTTCCGCTGCGTATTTTTGGTTTCCCAGAGTAGATTCCCAGGAGTGGTATGGCTGGGTCAAATGGGAGTTCAATTTCTAGTCTTTGGAGGAATGTCCATATTGTTTTCCAGAAAGGCTGTACCAGCCGGCATTCCCACCAACAATGGATGAGTGTCCCCTTTTCCCCACACCCACGCCAGCACATGTTGTTCTTGTTCTTTTTTGAATATGTGCCAGTCTCTGTGGTTTAAAATGGTATCTCATTGTTGTTTTGATTTGCATCTCTCTGATGATTAGTGATGATGAGCATTTTTTCATATGTTTTTTGGCCATTCGAATTTCTTCCTTGCTGAAGTTTCTGTTCATTTCTTCTCCCCATTTTTTGATGGGGTTGTTTGTTTTCTTCTTGTAAAGTTCTACCAGTGCCTGATATATCCTGGATATTAACCCCTTATCAGATGAGTATTGGGTGAATATTCTTTCCCATTCTGTGGACTGCTTTTGTATCTTAGTCACTGTTTCTTTTGAGGTGCAGAAGCTTTTTTAGTTTCATGTAGTCCCATATATTTATCTTTTCTTCTAGTTGCTTTGTTAGAGATGTTTCATCTTTGAAGATGCCTTTAGCTTCAATGTCATGGAGGGTTTTTCCTATATTTTCTTCAATGTACTTTATGGATTCAAGTCTGATATTGAGATCTTTAATCCACTTTGATCTGATTTTTGTGCATGGTGTTAGACACAGGTCCAAATTCATTTTTTTTACATGTCGCTGCCCAGTTTTCCCAACACCACTTATTGAAGAGGCTTTCCTTACTCCATTTTAGACTCGTTGCACCTTTATCAAAGATTAAATGATCATGTGTTTGAGGTTGGGTGTCAGGATACTCAATTCTATTCCATAGGTCCACGGGTCTGTTTTTATTCCAATACCATGCTGTTTTAATTACTACTGCCTTATAGTACAGTTTGAAGTTGGGTAAGGTGATGCCTCCCATCTTCTTTTTCCCGAGGATTGCTTTAGCTATCCTTGGGGGTTTATCGTTCCATACAAATTTCAAGATTGTTTGGTCAATTTCTTTGAAGAATGTCATGGGTATCCTCATAGGGACTGCATTTAATCTGTATAGAGCTCTAGGGAGTATTACCATTTTGACAATGTTGATTCTCCCCATCCATGAGCAGGGAATGTGTTTCCATTTCCTTGTGTCCTCTTTTATCTCTTGGAGCAGTGTCTTGTAGTTTTCTTTGTACAGGTTATAGGCAAATTTTATAACTTCATTTTTCCTAACAGCTGCATAGTATTCCATTGTGTAGATGTACCAAAGCTTCTTTATCCAGTCATCAATTTTCGGGCACTCTGGTTGCTTCCAGATTCTGGCTATTGTGAATAATGCTGCTATGAACATAAAAGTAGGGATGGTGTTTCCGCTGCGTATTTTTGGTTTCCCAGAGTAGATTCCCAGGGGTGGTATGGCTGGGTCAAATGGGAGTTCAATTTCTAGTCTTTGGAGGAAAGTCCATATTGTTTTCCAGAAAGGCTGTACCAGCCGGCATTCCCACCAACAATGGATGAGTGTCCCCTTTTCCCCACATCCACGCCAGCACTACTTGTTGTTCTTGCTCTTTTGAATATGTGCCAGTCTCTGTGGTGTAAAGTGGTATCTCATTGTTGTTTTGATTTGCATCTCTCTGATGATTAGTGATGATGAGCATTTTTTCATATGTTTTTTGGCCATTCGAATTTCTTCCTTGCTGAAGTTTCTGTTCATTTCTTCCCCCATTTTTTGATGGGGTTGTTTGTTTTCTTCTTGTAAAGTTCAACCAGTGCCTGATATATCCTGGATATTAACCCCTTATCAGATGGGTATTGGGTGAATATTCTTTCCCATTCTGTGGACTGCTTTTGTATCTTAGTCACTGTTTCTTTTGAGGTGCAGAAGCTTTTAGTTTCATGTAGTCCCATATGTTTATCTTTTCTTCTAGTTGCTTTGTTAGTGATGTTTCACCTTTAAGATGCCTTTAGCTTCAATGTCGTGGAGGGTTTTTCCTATATTTTCTTCAATGTACCTTTATGGATTCAAGTCTGATATTGAGATCTTTAATCCATTTTGATCTGATTTTTGTGCATGGTGTTAGACACAGGTCCAAATTCATTCTTTTTACATTTCGCTGCCCAGTTTTCCCCCAACACCACTTATTGAAGAGGCTTTCCTTACTCCATTTTAGACTCGTTGCACCTTTATCAAAGATTAAATGATCATGTGTTTGAGGTTGGGTGTCAGGATACTCAATTCTATTCCATAGGTCCACGGGTCTGTTTTTATTCCAATACCATGCTGTTTTAATTACTACTGCCTTGTAGTACAGTTTGAAGTTGGGAAAGATGATGCCTCCCATCTTCTTTCTCCCTAGGATTGCTTTAGCTATCCTTGGGGGTTTATTGTTTCATACAAATTTCAGGAGCGCTTGGTCAATTTCTTTGAAGAATGTCATCGGTATCCTCATAGGGACTGCATTGAATCTGTACAGAGCTCTAGGGAGTATTACCATTTTGACAATGTTGATTCTCCCCATCCATGAACAGGAACGTGCTTCCATTTCCTTGTGTCCTCTTTAATCTCTTGGAGCAGTGTCTTGTAGTTTTTTTGTACAGGTCCTTTACATACTTGGTTAAGTTGATTCCTAGGTATTTGATTTTTTGTGGCACAATTGTGAATGGCACAATTGTGAATAGTTTCCTTAATATCCCTTCCTTCTCTTTTTGTTATTTGTATATAGGAAAGCCACTGATTTTTGGGTGTTGATTTTGTATCCTGA
>JAJIBD010001804.1:0-100254 GCA_021461705.1 Cryptotis parvus
AAAGTAAATTTAAAAAAATAAAAATAAAAACAAAGAACTCCACATAGGGACCCATGGCCTAGAATGGAACGAAAGGGTGAGAGACTATCTGGAGTTCATCACAGTCCACCAAGACCATTCATAAGAATTCACAGTTCCAAAAGGCTGAATCAAAACATTGGATATGGGAATCTTCTGGTGGACAGTTCCACAATGAAATTGACCACATAATCTTCAATCGAAGGTTTTGCATGATCGATGTCAGCTGTTGTCCCAAAATTCCAAACAGGAATGGACCACCATCTCCTTCATGAAAAAATTCTACTTCACGCAACAGGGAAAAAGGCTGCAAAGTTTAAGAAGAGAACTCCCAGAACGAACACCAACTGGGAACTCTTTGGCACCATTGCAGCAACATGGGAAGATGTAATCATTGGCGACATCGATGAAGAATACAACCGACTGGTTCAGCACCTCCATGATTGTGCGAAGAATGCCGAGAGAGAGAGAAAGACACAAAAGGACGCCTGTCTTCAAAAACTCTAGAGCGCATTTGCCAACGTGGTAAGGCATGAGCCTCGGGCGACCAAATGCTAACATCCAAGCTTGCAAAGCAATGCAGAGAAGCGATAAAGGAAGACCTCAAAGAAAGAAGAGCATAAGTGCTGGAGGATGCAGCGGAAGCCGGGAAAAGCATTCGCAACGCCCGCCTGTCCTTCGCCAACTATAAGACAAGAATGACTGCCCTCCGACGTCCTGATGGATCTATCACATCTTCCAGAAAGGAAATGGAGATTATCAATGACTTCTACTCAGATCGTTTTGATAGCCACGTCCACCTGACCACCTACCAAATTCTGCAGGATGGATATGGCGTTCCCAACGTTCTCCCTTCTGGAATCTGACATGCCATTTCGTCGGCAAAGAAAGGAACAGCACCAGGCCCAGACAAGATCAGACCCAAATACCTGAAGAATCTGTCGTCAGTACTTATCATTACACTGGCTGGGCTCTTCACACGCTACCTGTCTGAATTTAAGGTGCCCTCCCACTGGAAAACCAGCAGGACAGTTCTACTGTTCAAGAAAGGAGACATTCACGACATTGGCAACTATCGCCCCATCTGCCTGTTGTCCGTCATCTACAAGTTCTTCACTTCAGTCAGCCTGAACAGGATTGGCAGAACATTAGATGAAGGACAACCATACGAGCTAAGCTGGCTTCCGAAAAGGATTCAGCACAATCGACCATATCCACACGGTAACCAAGCTCATTGAGGTTTATAGCGAGTTCAAGATGCCGCTCTGTCTCACATTCATTGATTTAAAGAAAGCCTTTGATTCTGTGGAGACCAAAGCATTCATTGAAGCCCTAGCCAAACAGGGCGTTCAAAGCCAATACATAAAGATCCTTTGTGAGCTATATTACGGTTTCACCACCAGGATCTCACCATTCTACAAGGAAGTGATCATTGATGTCAAGAGAGGGGTTTTGACAGGGTGATTATCATTTCACCAAAACTCTTCAGCACCACCCTTGAGAACATCATGAGACAATTAGAATGGGAAGGAATGGGAGTGAAGATAGATGGTCAGCAACTACACCTCCTCTGCTTCGCTGATGACATCGTTCTAATAACACCAAACATCTGCCAAGCGGCACAAATGCTGGCTGACTTAGACAGAGAATGTGGAAAGATAGGTCTACAGCTAAATCTCCAACAAAACTATATTCATGAAAAATGAGCTAGTTCCAGAGACCCCATTCACTCTCAATGGAACAGACATCTCTGAATGCAGCAGTTATGTGTACCTAGGTCGAGAAGTCAACATGATGAACGACCTATACTTGAGCTGCGCAGGAGGTAGAGAGCGGCATGGAATGCCTTCAAAACATCGAAGAAATAGCTAAAAAAAGACAAAAGAACCTCTAGCTCCAGGCACATCTCTTCGACTTCAGCATTCTCCCTGCATTAACATACGCCTCAGAGACCTGGGCTCTACGAAAGCAGGATGAGAATGCTATTCGGGTCTCCCAAAGAGGAATCGAAAGAGCTATGCTTGGAATATCATGCCTCACTCAAGTGAGAGAAGGAATTCAGAGTTCTGACCTCTGTCGTTGTTCCAAAGTCAGGGACACTGCCTCGTTTGTCACACAGCATCGAAAATCAGATGGGCTGGACATGTAATTTGATTTGGAGATTACTGATGGACTAAAGCCGTTACCGACTGGATCCCACGGGATGTTAAAAGGTCACGTGGCCACCCACCTACAAGAAGGTCAGACCTTCTTCGTCAAGACCCTAAAGCGAACGGTTTGAGGCTCTTCGTATTCCTAAAACAACCAGATGCCATTGGGCTACACTGGCACATAATAGGGTCAAATGGAAATAATACTGGTGCCAACTTGAGTTAATTGATGAAATATGGAGTGTCAAGTGATCAAGTGATCAAGTGATGAAAAAGAAGAAAAAAAGAACAGAAGGAAATGGAAGCAAATCGCATACTCCTGAATAGCAGGATTAATACTGTCAAGGTGACATGCCCAAAACATCATAGAGATTCCTTTCAATCCCTATAAAAATCCATAAAATTTCTTAAAGATATAGGTCAAACACTGTTGAATTTTATATGGAATAATAACACCCTCAAAAATAACCAAAATAATAAAGAAGGTAAGAGGCTTCTGTTCCCCCAATTTCAAACTATAAGTCTGTAGTGACCAAACTGAGGCACTATAATAAGATTAGAATCTCTTATTAATGGAATGTAACAGAATCCACACACAGATTCTCAGGTATATGAACATTTAATCTTGTATAAGATAACAAAAAATCCGAAGTGGATCAAGGAAAGCCTCTTCAACAAATGGCACTGGTCACATGAAAAAAAAAAGAATGCAGACCCCTAACACTCTGTACAAAAGTCATATCAAAATAGATTAAGAACCTCAATTTCAGACCTGAATCTATGTTATATTGAGGAAAAAAAGGTGAAATACCCCCATGATACTGGAGCTACAGATATCTTAAAAATTCAATGCCACTGACTATACAAATTGTAGCAAATATAAAAGAAATCAAACTAAGAAGCTTCTTCACTGCAAAAAAAAAAACACATAATGAAAGATACTCCACTACATTGGAGAGAATATTTGCCTACCACTCCTCTGACAATGAGTTGACACCCAAAATAAATAAATCACAGATACAACTTTATGAAAAAATAGCAACAAACCACTTAAAAAAATAGGTGTCGTGGGCAGCAGTGATAATTCCTCACAGAAAACATATACATTAGCCATTTGGGTAATACAAATCAAAAACACATTTGAGATATCATCTCATATCAAGAGACTAGGACACATTAGAAACAACTAGTTTTGGTGTGAATGCACAGAAAAGGAACCCCCCCATATACTGCTGGGAATGTCAACTGGTCCAAACTTTTGGGGAAAACAATAAGGATGCTATTTTAAAAAACTAGGAATTGAGGTTCTATATAATACAGAAGTTCTACTTTTTTTGGAGAAGGGGCCACACCTGGTGTGCTCAGGACTTATTCCTGGCTCTGTGCTCAGCGGTCACTCCTAGTGGGGCTCAGGGATTGTGCTGACGATAAGCGGTGCTGGGATTGAACCTGGGTCAGCCTGGTGCAAGGTAAGTGCCCTGATGGCTATACTATTGTGCCAGTACAGTCAACCCACTTCTTGGCCATTTAACCCATCTAACCCATCTAAACCCTATTCAGAAAAGACATCTGTGTCCCTATATTCATTGTAGCACTATTCAAAAAAAAAGTGAGGAAACAACTCAAGTATCCAAAAACAAAGGACTGAACAGAAAAACTGTATGCATATGTTGATAAAACACTACTTGGGTATAAGAAAAGATGAAATCATGGAATTTGCTGCTACCAGGATAGATCCAAATAGTCTCAAGCTGAGTGGAGATCAGAATCAGAATAATCTCACTATTGTACTAGAACATATTATGCATGAAACCCTATCACTAGCAGTAATGTAAAACACAGTATCCAAAGTAAAACTTAAAATAAAAACATAAACCTGGCAAGAGACTTTAGTATTTACTCTCTTTTTCAAAAAGTAAAGACAACATCAATTTTCTCTAGTGGTGTCTTATTTCCAATTTAATTAATTTTGCTGTATTTTTATTCATTTCTGTTTATTAGCTTAAAAATTTAATTTGCACTACTTTTTTTCAGTACCTGACTGAAATATCCAAGCTGATTTTAGATCTTTTATTTTTTAAAAATGATTTTCAGAACACACTCCATGGTATTCTGAGATTACTCCTGGCTCTGAGCTCAAGGATCATTCCTTCTGGGGATTGAACCTGTGCCAGTTCAATGCAAGGCAAGCACCCTACCTACTGTATTATTTCTCTGGTTTCTGAGATCTACTTTCCTAATATAGCAAGCGCTCTCCTCTTATCTACAAAGGATAAGACCCTCAGTAAGTGCCTGAAAGAGGATAGTAGCAAACTCTGTATATATAAAGGATTATTCTTTCATAAAACATAGAAATCCAAGATAAAGTTTGTTTTATAAATTATAAAAGAATTAATACATTATTCTCATACAAAAATTATGTGAACAAGTACTGTAAAATGGCTGTATATAATATTTACTATGATTGCATATAGCTAAGTTAAACCAAGAAAAATAAAACCACAGGGGCCTAGAAGTTGGCTGAGCAGCTAATAGTGTGATGCCATGAAACTGGGAGGTCCTGAGTTTCATCTCTGGTGCTGCCCACATGTACTCCAACTGCTCTGCTGTCTAGATTGCCTGGAAATACACCCCAGGTAAGAGTATATTCTTCATTAAGTAGTATATTGGTAAGAGTATATTCTTCAGTGCATGATCATCTTTGTGTGAACACCTCAACTAAGGTTGTTGGGGAACCATTGGGATCCCCAACAATATAAGGAAATGAGTTTCTTTCTACCTCCACAGCAGGAGGGGAATGGATGAAAACTCACTGAGTCCAGCACGGTTCCAAAAGCCTTTTTACTAATTACCAATAAAACAAGCTCTGTGACTACAATACAAGATAATGGGATTCCCCAGGCCTCTAGTTCTTGGCCAGACCTCCGACCATGTGCACAGACCCAGATCTCCTACCAAAATGGATGAAACTACCTCAAGTCAGTCCCCTTTATATACCCAAAATCCATAATCCTTTCTCCAGGGTGGGTAGCATCAACAAAGATGAATAAATCAGCTGCTAGGTGTAATTGTTAGGTGGTACCACACCTTTGATTCAGATCTAAACAAATGATAATGCCAGTGACTAATTTCCTTCAGAGATTATCTTATGTCAAAACATTCAAGGGAGAAACACATCGTAATTTCAGGCCATGGACTTCATGCAATCTAAGGTCAGGTCCTTCTTATTTCTACTCTGCATCAGGGTGATTCTGAGTGTCTTGCCCTGTTTATGGAAAGGGTCATGCTTGCCTGCCTGAAGGCAAACTAGCATGATCCCTCCTTTGATCTTAAATGGTAGTCTTAACATAGCCAAGGTGGTGGTCTCCTGGTAAGTTCTTTTTTTTTTAATACCACCGTGAGATATACAATTACAAAGATGTTCATGTTTGGGTTTCAGTCAGTGTTCCAGAACCCATCCCTCCACCAGTGTCCATTTCCCACCACCAATGTCCCCAATTCCCTCCCCTCCCCAGCCTGCCTCTACGGCAGGTTCTTTAAATCTCCCTCTCTCTCTCTCTCTCTCTCTCTCTCTCTCTCTCTCTCTCTCTCTCTCTTCTCTTACACCTTTTGGGTTGCAATACATATATTTAGAGGTTTTCGTGTGTATCCCTTTGACTATATTCAATGCTCAGTTCTAGGCTGGTATTATCATTTTTGACAATTATTAGTACACCGTTTCCTTTTCTGTCTTAGATAACCTCTGACTCCCACATGTTTATGGTAAATTCCACCTATTGACAAGACCTCCTCATCCATGTTTTGCCTAACCTTGGATATCGTTATCATACTATATATACACATTATATATGTATATATAATATATACTAATTATATAATACATAAATATAATATGTCATGCAAATAAACGCAGTCATTCTCTATATCTGCCTTTTTCCTTCTGGCTAATTTCACTCAACATGATCCTCTCTATGTCCATCCATTTATAGGCATATTTCATAATTTCATTTTTCCTAACAGCTGCATAGTATTCCATTGTGTAGATGTACCAAAGTTTCTTTATCTCTCCTGGTAAATTCTAATTGTCCCACACTGGGACCAGTGGATGTTCAGAGGAATTGTTCCCAATCTAGATAACATAGAAATCACAAGAGATAATAACAACAATATTTCAAAAGTTATTAATACTGAGTCAAAATTACACCTGTACCTTCCACGCCCTTCATCAGTGTTGACATAAAAGAGAGATCTCATTTAGCATGAGATCTAGCTTAAGGACATGTAAATAGCTTAACTGTAAGTAGCTTAAACAGCAAAGATCCCAAGCTAGCTAGGCCATGTCATCAAACACAAGGTGTCTAACCTAAGAATAGCGTCATAATAAAAAGATGTGTGAACATCATTACCAAGAATATGATCCTTGGTGAGGCTTACCAGTAGGGTGTCTGTAAGTACTACAACTAAGTGCTACCAGTCAGTGCTTGTGTAATCACTGAAAATAAAGTGTGTGACCAAAAGAAAGCACCACATCTAGAATGCAATCCCTTGTGTATCATAACAAAGTGTGTTTATCACTGCCTTCTCCATCATCTTCAACAAGAGAAAGAAATGGGAAAAATAAAAACAGTATTAAAAAATTAAAGAAAAGAAAATCAGACAAGTATTTATACCATGACACATAATACTATTATATATATATATATATATATATATATATATATCCCCAAACTTCTTTATACTATCAAACAGACAAAATTGCCTATTTTCTTATTGAATAAATGTCTGATGGACTGGTCCATTTCTGATAAAGGGGTTTTATACTTTCTAACTATAATAATTATTTTTGTTGCATTTGTATCAGGTATTATATCATTAAGTTTGATATTCTAAATTTAGATACATCCATTGTTAAATGTTATGATTTCCTGAAATTTTTTAATTTGTTAAAAATTTCCTTTGAATTCTACTCTAGCTACTTGTTTCTTTTGATTCGTGTTTTAGTGGTCTCTCTCTTTCTATCCATTTACTTTTTATCTATAACCTATATTTAAAGTGTGACTACACATAGAGTAGGAATATTTTTATTTGATGACACAATGGTTTGGTATATACAGACCAGTGGCATTCGAAGCAAATGTTGCTATCATTTGACTCAAATTTACCATATCTGTTACTGTGTTCTGGGTTTTTTTTTTGTGCTCTTCCCTTCTCACATTTTAAGTATCTTAATATTAAGTATCTTAATATTCCCAGGTATAGTTTCTTTGTTTTATAAAGAAGCAGACCTGGTAGAAAGGTTATGAACTTTTTTTTTTTTTTTTTTTGCTTTTTTGGGTCACACCCGGCAATGCTCAGGGGGTTTCTCCTGGCTCTGCACTCAGGAATCACTCCTGGCGGTGCTCGGGGGACCATATGGGATACCGGGGATCGAACCCGGGCCGGCATGGGCCGGCCGCGTGCAAGGCAAATGCCCTACCTGCTGGTCTATCGCTCCGGCCCCAGGTTATGAACTTTTTTTTTGGGGGGCACATAGAACACTGCTTCTTTAGATGCTGTTTGACTGTAAAGCTTTGTCTCATTCCTTTAACTATAAGTAATAACAGAGTGTTCTTGTTTGGGTGTTGGTTTCATTCAGTGTACTGGCTAAATAATACCATTCCTTTGTTGCCACTTAGGGTTTCATTCACAGAACCACTTGAGTCTTTTGGAGGTTCCTTCATATGTACTTTTTCCTTTGCTCTTGCTGCTCTTCAAATTCTTTAGCTTTGCAGTTGTAACTACAATGTATCTTAGTGTCTGTGTGTTGCTTCATCTATGCTTGCAATATGAGCTTTTTTCATTCCATTTCTGGGTCACACCCAGCAACACCCAGGGCTTACTCCTGGTTCTGTGCTCAGGAATCACTCCTGATGTGTTTGGGAAACCATATGGAATGCCGAGGATCAAACCTGGGTCTGTCACATGTAAAGCAAGTGACCAACCTACTATACTATTTCTCCAGCCTCTGGGACTTGAACTTCTTAGATCTGGGTATGTGACTCAGTTATCAGAATTGCAAAGTTCTTGGCTATACTTTCTTCTAACAATACTTCTGTGCCATCTTCTTTCCTCACATTAGAGAACTGCTATATATATAATGTGAAGATCAATCCTCTCAAACTATCCCATAGATCCCTTTATGATCCCCCTTTAAAAAATATTTTCCCATTATACCTTATATAAACACTGTGATTTACAAATTTGTTCATGTCAATTTGTTAGAGACTTTCAATATATCATCACCAATATCACCACCATTTCACCTTCCTACCACCAGTATTTCCAACTTTACCACTCATCCCTTAAGCCTGCCCCCATAGCAGGTCTTCAATACCTATTTTATATTGCTTGTTATAATTTGCTATACGAGTGATCAAAAAAGCTTTCTTAGAAGAAAGCTGGTGAAGACTGTGTATCTCACCATGGAGCTATTAAATTCTTGTATAAGAGATTACTACGATGTTACAGGTTAAGCCCTCTCTGTTGGTACTGCAGTATTTGAGATTGGGTGTCTTCTATATTACATCCCATCCAATCTGGTGTGCTACTCCTGGTTTTACGGTTTTGTTGCAGTAGCGTGCTCCAGAAAGTTCAAAAAATTTTAATGAGGTGATACAGCTGAAGTTAAATTTTTAACTAGGTGGTTTTAGGGGCATGTGAGTGACTGTTGTGGCTTCTGAAGTGAAGGGAGATGATGGGAGGTAGTCCAGCCCTGACTCCCACGAAAGCCTGGAGATTTCAGTTTCAAACCCTGTATACCTGAGTTTTTCAAGAGATTACTTTCTGGATGAGGCTCATCACAAGCAGGCACGTCCAGCCAGAAGCATGGTGGTAATTGTTGAGTGTGGAGGTTTTTGGCTGTCTGGGCTCTGGGAAGATGGTGGGCTCTCACCTGCCCTTCTCTAGAATACCTGGGTGACTAAGTCTGGGGCAGGGCCCAAGAGCAGCTCTGCTTCTGTTAATCTCTTTCTATTTATGAGTCTCTGGATCATGGCTGGTGAAAGAGCTTAACTATGACTTCTGATCTCCTTTGAGATTTATTTATGGATCTCTGAAGAATGGCTGAAAAGTGAGCTTGTGTGGCTTGAGCTGAATGTGGTTTGTTGGTGTGGTTCCCATAGAGCTAACTTTTTGGCAGTTTAATTTCTTGGGAAACTTGGTCCTGAGTTGTTTGAATCCAGACAGAAGCAGCGGTGATCTGAGGGTATCCAGGAAGCCTGAGGGCACCCTCAGACAGTTGGTGCACTTGCCTCACAAGTCCAGGTTGACCTGCTGGCAGTATCTAGCCCCCTGAACCCAGGAGAGTTGGCAGCCAAGCACTGCAGCAACTGAGACCGGAGCTGGGATTGCTGGTGCCTTTCTCAACTTTTATGTGCACTGGAGCCACCAATCTAGCAGAACCTGACCAGTGGGCACACACCCTATCCTCGGTCTCCAGACTGATGGTGCTCAGAGAGGTCTCCATAATGTATTGCAGGCAGCATGGCCACAAAGAACCCTTCTCAAACATGTTAGAACTCTGCTGCCATCCATAGAGAGTCCAGAGCTGTGGGTGCTCTGCCACCTGGTGGTTGCGCTGCCACCATCATGTTTCGGCAAGAGGGCAGATGGGTTTAATGGGGCTTTTCCTAAGCCACAATATCCATGGGGTACCTACACTCACTCATGTGGCCCTATCGGCTGTTCAGAGTGCTGAGAACTGCTGTCCCTTTGCCAGCTCCGACTCTTGCTTCTGTGCTGCTGCCACCTTGCCTCTCTCCTGTTCCTCATATTTCTTAATAGCCCTTCTTCAGGTTTTATTTCAAATGGCTTGACTTTTTTTTTACTGGGGTGGGGGAGTAGCAGAGTTTAGATCACACCCAGCAATGCTCAGGTCTTACTCCTGCCTCTGCTCTCAGGGGTCATTCCTGGCAAGGCTCAGGGGACCACATAGGATGCTGGGGATTGGACTATGTTGGCTGTGTGCAAGGCAAGTGCACTATTTCTGCCACTGCACTATTGCTCCAGCCCCATGGCTTCATATATTTGATTCTTGGTACACTTATTCATTGCTCAGCCTCTTATCATTCTGCTGGTAAGCCCCTATATGGTGATTTTCAGATCACCTACTACTTTCAGTTCAGTTACTTCTGAATCAAGTTTTCTTACATTTTCTCTTATTGGAACTCTCCTCTGTTTTCCCCTCAATTAAGTGAACATCCTGTACATTGTTGTTTTGGATTCTTTAGCAGGAAGGAAAATTAGAGAGCTCTTGTGTGCTTGGGTTCTTCCTGGACATTTACCCTCAGCTATGAATGCAGGTAAATTCCTCTGCCTCTTCATGTTGCTGGTTAAGAGTGAGGATCTGTGCCAGAGAGAATTACAGGTAGGTGTTTGCCTTGCATGTGACAAACCTGGGTTTGACCTTCAGTTCCTAATATGGTCTCCTGGTTCCTGCCAGGAGTGATCACTGAACTCAGAGCCAAGAGTAAGCCTTAGGTATAACCAGGCGTGGCCCCAAAACAAAATGATTAAAGGTTTGATTTTTTAAAGGTTATTGCCACAAACAGATTCCATGTTATTCTGGACTACTGGGAATTTGCCATCACAAACTGACTGAGCCATCTGTAACACTGAGGACCACAGACTAGTACTGGCACCTAGCATTCATGGTACTGGTCCTGACCGGTGTGATGGCATCCTAGCAGCTTGGGCAGTGCTTAAGGGTATTCCCAAAAAAGCATAGTATCTACCAGGGTGTCTGTGTTTGACCACATATAGCAACTTAGGCTATATGTGGCTCAAGCTACCTGGAAAGTATACATGACCCATTACCAAGATGAACAGATCTGGTCTCTTTCCAAAAGTTAAACCATTCAACAATGGTTTCCACATTTGTTGTAGGTACATGCAATAAAATCATTAATCCAATGTGTAATTTTCTATTACTGCTGTATTTAAATATGAAGCTGGTATCAGGGTAATGCTGAGCTTAATGAATATGTTAGGAAGTATTCTCTATTCATGTATTCTTTGAAGGAATTTAAGACAGATAGGTATTAATTCCTATTTTAATGTTGACTTAGCCTAAAACCAATAAATTCACCAGTTAATTCTATGAAATTTAAAGAACTAATGCTCCTCCTGTATAAACTCTTCTCCCCAAAACAGATTGGGGGAGACATGCCTAAACTTACTCAACAAGCCAATATCACTCTAATTTTTATAATTATTTATTTAATTTTTTAAACTTTTTGGTCACACCTGGCAATGCTCAGGGGTTACTCCTGGCTCTTCATTCAGGAATTACTCCTGGTGGTGCTTGGGGACCATATGGGATGCTGGGGATCGAACCTGGCTTGGCTGTGTGCAAGACAAATGCCCTCCCTGCTAAGCTATTGCTCCGGCCCCTCACTCTAATTTTTTAAACTAGTATAGGGGAAACAGAGATGAACATACACAAGAAAACCCTCAATTAAAAAGAATATTGGTAACTGAGGAATCAGAATGTAGGTCTGAGTCCAGTACCACCTGATTTTCCAAGTATTTGCTTTTTTTTAAGTACTGTCAGAACTGTAAAGCCTTTCTTCTTCTGAAAATAATCACCTCCCACTTACTGAACATAAGCCCAGTACTTTTTCCCACCAAAGGTTCTCTAGTCTATATCTTCAGCTGCTTAACTTTCCATTGTTTCCTTTTTTTTTTTTTTTTTTGGCAGTACACACAGTTGTTGTGTGTGGATTATATACAGTGTGTTCAGGAAGCTTGGGAGTCATTAGCTGATGGTTTTGTAATAGGCTACCATGTGCTACTACGGAACCTGTTGCATCTTTATGGCCACACCTGACAGTGTTCAGGGGCCATGTGATGACCCTAAAACTAAGTCCCAGACCTCTGAGGAAACTCTCCAGCCCACAGTGCAGTTTTATTTACTCTTTCTAATTTAATCACTGTGAGATACACAGTTATGGGATTGTTTATGTTCCAGGTTCTTGTGCGTATAGCCCTGGATGACTTTGAGCACTGCCAGGGGAGGCACTGGTGGTATCAAGCACTGCAGGGCCAGGGCAGTGCTGAATACTCAGTCTCTAGTACTGAACCGCCAGCCTGGTAGGCCTAGTATCACCAGGAATGGCCCCTGATACCCTCACCAAAACTATCTTGGCTAACTGCAACAACATATCAAATGAATCCTTCATGGCTTGCTCTTTCAAGCCTATGTTCTCCTTGAACTATGTTACTCTCTCTTTCTGCCTTTTTTTCATACTCTGGAAAAGCCCTTGTTCTTTCTGTTGAACATGGGATTTCTCTCCCTTCACTTCTAAGTAAATTTCTTTCAATAAAAACTATCTTGCTTCACATAAAAAAAAACCATAATTATTCACCATGACCAAGTGGTATTCATCCAAGGACTTTTCAATATATACAAGCAAAGTCATAAAAGGCACTTGCCTTGCATGAAGCCAACTCCAGTTTAATCTCAGAACTGATTATGGTCCCTCAACACTGCTAGGTTATCATTCATGAACACACAGCCAATGGGTGTTGGGTGTTACCATATCACACGCACGCACACACGCACACACACACATGCGCGCGCATGAGCACATGCTTACACAGTCATCACAGAAAGAAGACATGAAAAAAAGAAAATAACATAAATGTACTTGGTAAGACACAACATCCACTCACCATAAAAACAAACGGGGCTGGAGAGATAGTATAGTAGGCAGGGTACTTGCCTTGTACCAGACCAATATGAGTTAAATCCATGGCACCTTATATGATCTCCCAAGTACTGCCAAAAGTGATCTCTGAGCACCAAGCCTGGAAAAAATCCCTGATTATTGCCAAGTACTGTCCAAAAAAAAAAAAAGCTGCGACCCCCCCCAAAAAAAAAACAATTCAATACTTGATGAAGGGCTATCAAAATATTTAACACAGCTAATAGTTGTTTTATTGAAAGAATAAATGAAGAAAGATACTGATAATAGCAAAAATAGTAGTAGGAGACCTCATCCTCCTTTTTACTGCAGAATAGACCAACAAGGAAACACTAGCACTGAAGGAAAAATGGAAGAAGTGGCCCAAAAGATATTCATGGGCTCTCTAGGCCCCAAAAAGCTGAGTACACATTCTTCTTCAGGTCCACTTAAATGTTCTCTAAGACAAACTACACACTGGTTCACAAAACATAGCTCCATAAAATGAAGATTTTTTAAAAAAAGGTAGAAATCTTAACTATCCTGTCAGACCATGATGTGTTAAAAATGGAAATTAATAAAGTTAATAAAACTTGAAATTAAACAAAGTAAATAAGGATTTTTCAGAATAATAATATAAAAAACAAATTACAGTTATAGTCATTAAAAAAGAAAGAGTCAAACATAGTAAGGGAGCAACAAATGGCGAAAGGCAACAGAAATGAAGAGTTTCTTACAGAACCTAACTGGTAGGGAGGAAGATCTTGGAAACTTGAGAACAGAAGAGGATGCTCTAGTGGTAGGTAAGTGTGGTGTTGGGACAATGTATGCAGGAACATCTCATTAACAGTATTGTAAATGATAGTACCGCAATAAAAATTGCGGCAGGGATGTCTTTAAATCTCAATAAACTTGATCACTTGAATCCCGTTATTCATCGATTTGCTCGGGGCGCCAGTAACATTTCCATTGGACCCTATCACGTGCCAATGTAGCCCAATGGCATCTGGTTGATTCAGGAATATGAAGAGCCTCAAACCGTTCCTTCAGGGTCTTTACAAGGAAGTCTGACCATCTTGTAGGTGGGGGGCCACATGATCTTTTGACATCCCGTGGGATCCAGTCGGTAATGGCTCTAGTCCAGCGGTAGTCTCCAAATCGCATTACATGTCCAGCCCATCTGATTTTTCGATGCCTTGGCAAACGAGACAGCGTCCCTGATTCTGGAATAGCGACAGAGGTCAGAACTCTGGATTCCTTCTCTCACTTGAGTGAGGCGTGATATTCCAAGCATAGCTCTTTCGATTCCTCTCTGGGAGACCTGAATAGCATTCTCATCCTGCTTTCATAGGGCCCAGGTCTCTGAGGCGTATGTTAATGCAGGGAGAATGGTGGAGTCAAAGAGATGTGCCCGGAGCCGGAGGTTCTTTGTCCTTTTAGCTATTTCTTCGATGCCTTTGAAGGCATTCCATGCCGCTCTCTTCCTCCTGCGCAGCTCAGGTTTGAGGTCGTTCATCATGTTGATTTCTCGACCTAGGTACACATAACTGCTGCATTCAGAGATATCTGTTCCACTGAGAGTGAATGGGGCCTCTGGAACTAGTTCATTCTTCATAAACATTGTTTTCTTTAGATTCAGCTGTAGACCTATCTTTCCACATTCTCGGTCGAAGTCAGCCAGCATTTGTGCCGCTTGGCTAATGTTTGGTGTTATTAGAACGATGTCATCAGCGAAGCGGAGGTGGTGTCTCATGTTCATTGATTTACAGAAAGCCTTTGATTCTGTGGAGACTGAAGCAGTCATCGAAGCCCTAGCCAAACAGGGTGTTCAAACCCAATACATCAAGATCCTTCGTGAGCTGTATTACGGATTCACCACCAGGATCTCACCATTCTACAAAGAAGTGATCATTAATGTGAAAAGAGGGGGTTCGACAGGGTGATACCATTTCACCAAAACTCTTCAGCGCCACCCTCAAGAACATCATGCGACAATTAGAATGGGAAGGAATGGGAGTGAAGATAGATGGTCGGCAACTACACCACACCACCTCAATAAACTATGAATAGAAATAATATACTTAACATATTCTCTGCATACCTCACGACCAGCTGGCTGAGTAGGGCAGTGCCTGCAGTGTAGCAGTAAGTAGATCTAAGGATATGCAAAGGAAGGTCTGATGTATACTGCCTGTTAATAGATACATGGGGTCTTCTGGCAGACTGTCTCCCAAATGGAGTTAGTATATAGAATTCCCTAGTGAGACTGTTAATCAAGCTGCAGTTACACAGACAAGGCTATCCTAGGTCATTTCTCTGCACATTCCCTTGTTGGCTCTAATTAGCCCTAGATGGAGTCTTATGAACAAGACCTTGTCTTCTGGGGCAATTTAGGAAGGCTAAGTTAACAAACTGTTGCATTCTTTGCTTATCTCACCTCACTGAGATAGCACCACCTGCAGGCTTCTGGCTCCTGAGTGTTTCCTCCCTATCACCATAAATCCTATGGTAAAAATGTAAAATGTCTTTGCAGTGTCAATTATGTAAACTTAACTCTAAGTTTTACTGCCCTTTGTTGTGTTGGCATATAAGGAAGTTGGGGTCTTTGTTTAAGGGTCAGTCAGCTCTCCTCAGTCAGCTGCGGCCTGTTAGCCACCAAGATGAGAGCTGCTGCCCCTCCGGCTGGTGATTATTAAAAATATTAATGGAAATACGTTTTGTGCCTGGAGTCTCATCTCTGCGCCTCCGACCCGCAGGGACATTCCTGCTTCACTGCAGGAATCTGTACATCTTCCCATAAAGGATACCTTGCTGAACTGTTTCACCAACAAATGTATGATGAGCAAGAGAAATGAACTTTGGAAATTGTTCAGTGAATCATGCCAGTGCCCCCAGGCGACAGCGTTGTCCTCTTTGGGAAACTGCTTCAAAAGGAGTACTCAATGGACCTGAAGACCTGTCCTGTTACAAATCACTCTATCCACTGAGGAGGAGAAAAGGAAGGCGAGGAGAATGCTTCTAGCCTGACACACACGCATGTCCCTGGGATAAATCCAGAGCCACGGCAGAGCCTGACAAGCTACCCATGGTGTATTTGATATGCCCAAAACAGTAACAATAATGGACCTCATTCCCAACAAATGGAGACATTACTGCCGCCCGCTTGAACAAATCAATGAACAATGGGAAGACAAGTGAGACAAGTGATTCTACAGCTAACATCATTAAGCTTTAAAAAAAATCTGGAAGAAAGTTATTCATTCATACCAGTGCTTTTCAACAATTATGGAAGTCATAGTCAGAGAAATTATGCATAAGAAAGTTGTTAAAGAAATCCAAATGAAGAGTAAAAGAAATACTGTATGTGATGACAGAGGAAACTCTAAAGACCCTTTCAAAAAAGCTACTAGAAATAATGAATTTATAAAATGACAGGACACACATAAGCTGTTACGTATCTGAATGAAAACAAGAGTTGATGGACAGGGAAATTAAATATATAATTTATACTTGCATCTAAAAAAGATAAAATGGCTGGGAATAAACATAAGAAGGGTGGTGGAAGAACTATACACTGATAATTCTAAGGCATTGCTAAAAGAATTAAAAGATACAAAAGAAATGGAAAGACATACCATATTTATGACCTTGAGGAATACATATTATTAAAGTGAACATCTCACCTTAAGCAATTACAGGTTCAATACAATCCCTATAGAAATATCAATGACACACTTCAAGAAAATGCTACAATTCTCTTCAAGAAACAACTGTAATTATTTTAAAGAATTCTAAAATGTGTAGGAATATCAAAGGTCCTCAATAGTGAAAACAATTTCCCTGGTTTCAAATTATATTGTAAAGAAATAGTAATCAAAGTAGAGTACTGTTGGAAAAAACAGGCACACAGATAAATGAAATAAAATAGGCAGTCCAGAACAAAACCTTGCTTAATAGATATTAATTTATTTGTGATAAAGGAGCTAGTTAAGACTGTATAATGAATAAAGTCTCTTCAATAAATGGTACTAATGGGGTTGGAACGATAGCACAGCGGGTAGGGTATTTGCCTTGCATGTGGCCAACCTGGGTTTGATCCTCAACATCCCATATGGTCCCCGAGCACCGCCAGGAGTAATTCCTGAGCAAAGAGCCAGGAGTAACCCCTGAAGCGTTGCCGGGTGTGACCCCCAAAAAAGCAATAAACAAACAAACAAATAAATAAATAAATAAATAAATAAATAATGCTACTAAGGAAACTCAATAGCCACATGCAAAAAAAGAAAAAAAGGAAAAATAATTAGATGACCATTCAACATTATGTAAAAAAAATGGACACAAAAAATCAAGGACTTATAGATCAGACGTGAAATAATAAAATGCACAGAAGAAAGGAAGAAGGGAAGAAAGGAAGGGAGAAAAGGAGGAAGGAAGGAAGGAAGGAAGGAAGGGAGGAGGGGCTGGCTGGCCAATGACCCTTAGAAAACCACCTTCTGTAAATAATATTGAGGCAGAGATAGTATGATACATAAGGCTTTTGTCTTGCCCAAAGACAACCCAGGTTTGATCCCAGGCACTGCATATGTTCCCCAAATCCTGCCAAGAGTGATCCTTGAGTGCAGTCAAGAGTAAGTCCTGAACACTCCCTGGTGTAGCCTAATAATCAAAGAAATAAATAGCAATGCCAACTGAACTTCAGCTGGATTAGTCCAGTACCGTCTAGAATTTCCCATTTTAGGATATGCTGTATTAAATAAGTAATAAACCAACAGAAAATAAAATCTGAAAATCAATGGCTCAATTTTCAAATGTAGCTATGGTTTCTAAGCTTTGGGCTAAATGGAGTCTCAATTACTGGCTCAATCCCTTCCCTTATTGCAGAATTGTAGAGAGTTTTCCATTCTTATCCCATGCCAATGCTTCTAGGTAAACCTATGTGCTTTGTCTCTCTTGTGTAGATGTTATTTTATTCGCATAAAGTTGTTCATAGTATTCTCTTATAATGTTTTGCTCTCTGATGATAGGCAATAATGTGTCCACTTCTATTTTGGGTATAGTTATCTGTTCCTCCCTCTTACCTTTGCTATCTCTGTCAATCTTGCTAATGTTGATTTTTTTTTTTTTGCTTTTTTTGGGGTCACACCTGGCAGTGTTCAGGGATTTCTCCTGGCTCTGCACTCAGGAATCACTCCTGGCGGTGCTTGGGGGGACCAAATGGGATGCCGGGGATCGAACCTAGGCCAGCACAGGCCGGCTGCGTGCAAGGCAAACGCCCTACCCGCTGGACTATGACTCCGGCCCCTAATGTTGATTTTGGTATAAAAATATTAAATACTTTAACATCACACACAAGTAACTGATGAAGCTAGGAATTCAAACTAGATAGGACAACTCAAGAACTGCCACAAGGACTCCCCTGGCTAAATGCTCCTGCTGGGATGCGACTGCATCTCTGCCCATTATCATCTCACCCTCCTTAACCCGAGTATGTGAAAAGCTACCACCGAATCTCTCCTCTGTCAATTTAGGTGAGACATGGCCTTAATATATAAATATAACTAATTCAACTCATTCAAACAGACAGCTTTTAAAAAATGTTCTAGATTATTCCTGAATCACTAAATTTTTTTCCTAAACATTTACATTCACATCCTGCTAGTCAAACTTAAAAATACCATTTGAGGATAGCTAGTTTATACTCTATGTGAAAGACAATGCATAAACTAGCACAACTAAGATGCTCAAAGAGGAAAACATTCTTTTTATTTAAAAAATGTGAAATCAAACAGTACCTTCAGCCCTTCCAATTCATTTTCTAGTTGCTTAGAGTAGTGCTCACTCTGTTCACGCAGTTTCCTGTCTTTAGATGCTTCAGCAGCTACAGCTTCTGTATGAACTTCCAGCTTCAAAAGAAAATTTTGAAAAAAGCGTATTTTATGATTCTAGTTGACTTTTATGACAGGAATTTACCTTGTAATAGGAAGATAACTCCAATGTTGAACTTCATAAAATATTACCAAACTAAAAACTGTAGTTTTCAAAAATTAAAAAAAAAAATAAAATACATACCACTAGTCTGAAAAAGCACTTTTAATCTCTAGCCCATGGGCACTACAAAATTTGCCTGACTACTAACCTCTTTTTTTGGCTCTTTCTGTTCTGCGCAGTTCTTGCCTTAAGCTTTCAACTTTTTGCATCACCAGGTCCACCTCTTCTTCCTTATCTCGGACATGGCGAGCAAGTTTCTGTTTTTGGGTGTGCAATTCTGTTAGTCGCTCATTGATCTCCATGAATTCCTGCATGGCCAGTTTCCTCTGACAGTGTGCGTCTTTCAGCTCTTTGGACTGGTTTTTTAATCGCTCACTAGCCTGGACTAGTTCCTACAGTTTTGTAAAAAAGAATATAAGTTACCAATTCTGCAACCCAGAAACCAAATTTGGCCAAAGTGCTACTATGATGTCAGGATGAGCTAAAAAAAAAAAATCACCTCAGGACAAAATAAAAAGAAATTAAGTAGATTTGAAAAGATATTAAAAGCGTAGTGCTCTCCTTATATTCTCAAATCTTTACACTAGTCTCAAAGGAACAGCCAATATAACCTTCTACTACCTTAACTTCTGCAAATAAATAGAATATAAAAATGTAACATATAATGGCCAAAATAAAACTTGTGAAATTTGATATCTATGAAATATTTTAAAAATTACAAATGATAAAAAGGGTTGCTTTTGATATGAAGACTAAGTCTTATGTCAGAAGCAAGGAGAAAATGCTTAAGTTGTTAATTAAAGTAAAATATTTAGAAGAGCTAAAGTGAACTCAGATCAGTACAACCTCCTGCCTTCCAGGACAAGAAAAACACAAATTTTTTAAAAAGTTTCTCCATGAAATGAAGGTGTTTCTTGAATAACATGCAAGATCATCTTACAACCACAGATTCTTAAACATCCAAATAAACAAACAGTCATAAGCAAACAATGAAAAATAAACCCATATATTATTTAGGTATTAGAATGGCCAGATCTTGGCATAAAACAGCTATACGTGAAGTAACTAAGAAAAAAGAAAAGAAAAATCATAGAAATGTGAGAAGTTGATTTAAAATGACCAGGTATATTTGCAAAAGAACTTACACAAGATTTAGAAATGGAAAACAGTGTCACATAGAGGGACTGAAGAGGTATTACAGTGCGAAGGGTGCTTGACTTGCATGTATCCAACTCAAATTTCATCCCTACGATCCCCTCATCACCATCAGGAGTAATTCCTGAGTGCAAAGCCAGGAGTAACCCCTGAGCACAGTCAGGTGTGGCCCAAAAATAAAACAAAAGGCATTTTGTTTTATAAAGACATGTCTGACATTAATAAAGACATGAATTCACCAATATGATCAACATCTAAACAAAAACAATAGAAAGCAAAAAACAAAAAGCTTCTAATACACACACATGTACATACAGAGAGAGAGAGAGAGAGAGAGAGATTATTTTTTAAGCACGACACTAAAATGAAACTCACACAAACAAATATTGACAGAGCTCACCACAATAAGATCCACAGGAAAGGAATCCCTAAAGCTTTGTTTTAGGAAAAAGACAAATGACTTTAGAAAGAAGGTCTAATGAAAGAGACATGAAGGGCCAAGATATACTGATACGTACCTATGTAAATGAAAACTGATGTGTATAAAACTATGTTATAAAAATTGTCTAATTTGTACAGTCAACAAATATTATTTACTAGTCATATTTAACTAGTAAAGGTCAAAAATGACACAGAAATTCTGAAGATATAAAGTTAATTGTCCTTTAGTTGGAAGGAGTGTTCAACTAAACTGTCCGCTTAAAATGATTAGATAAAACATTTTATATGCTGCTTAATCGCAATTCTGTTTTAAAGCAAGAAGACAATAAGCATTGTAAAAAGGACAACATATAGAAAATGGAAAGTGGTAGAAATATACCTATAATTTCATTAGTAAAGAAACAATGAAAGAGTTAAGCTCACCTGCAAAAACAAATTTAGAAGCAAAATCTAGAATTTGAAAGAAGCATTATTTAGGCAAGAGACTACCATTACACAATTAAAAAGTTCAATTTACTAAAAGGAAATGACTTCCTAAGCTCCTGAGCATTCTGCAAGACCTTATATAAAGCATGCTAAGGGTCTGGAAGATAGTAGAAAGGTTAAGGCACTTCCCCAGCACAGCACAAGGCCCCAAGAGCAGTGAGTCAGGAGTGACCTCCAGGCAGAGGTAGGAGAAAGTCCCATATAAGCTGGGTGTGGCCCAAAAATGGAAAGAGAAGAACTTCAAAGAAAGATTCCTGACAACATCACCATAACTGGAAGCTTACATTTGTTAACCTTTAATAGTTACACCAAGAACTTTTAACAAAAGTGAATACAAAGAATATTTGAAAAACTCAATATATGGAAGCTTGCACCCAGTACTAGAAGAATACATTCTTTAATTCTATTTTGATTTTGGGGCCACAGCCATAATATCACCCACCCCCATGATCAGAGGACTATGAAGTGCTGGGGATTATGTGGTGATAGGTATCAAACCTGGGGCTCCTGTGTGCAGAGTCTGCACTCCAGCACGTTGAGTCATCTTCCCAGCCCCAGAATGTATATTCTTTATGAGTACATATGAACTACTCTGAAATGAACAGACTATGTTTGAAGAAACTGTCATGAGATTTCAAAGAACAGAGATAATTCAGATCAAGTTCTTTAAGAGCATTTATCATTAAAACAGAAATGAAAAAAGAAAAAGAAAAAAAATTCCATATAACTCATGGGTCAGGGAAATGATCATAATGAACACTATAAAGCTTAAGGTAAAAATAAATTTAAAATAAAGTACAAAACTCTTGAGTATATATTAAAACTGTACTAAGTATTGTACTGAAAGTACAGTTGAAAGTGTAACAGAGAAATTTATACCCTGACATACTTTTATTGAAACTAAATAAAAAGGTTTCAATTCTATGATTGCCACCTAAGAAGAGATAAAAAAGCAAAATAACTTTCCCATCCCATATGAAGAAAAAAAAAACCTCAACAAAGCCAAAAAGTTGATTCTTTGACAAAGAGGCAAATAGCTGGCAATGTCAAACAAAGGAATAAGCATAAATTTCCAAGATAAATTATAATAGAAAAGAAAAATAAGTTATAATTACAAATCTAGAGAGGAAAAATGTTGGTCAATAAATTTGCGAACTTATGAAGTGAACAAATTCATATAAAATAAAATTAACTAATTCATGAAGAAGAATGCCGGAAGAGTCCTATAATTTTTTTTTTTTAAAAACTGCACCAATAGCTAAAAAAGTACTCCATTCCCCAGGGGGAAGAGAAATCTTCAGACTCAGACAGAGAGGTGATTTCTCCAATGTTCCAATGAACAACTGTTTCCCTTATATAAAAAATTTTCTGAGAACAGAAAGAAGAGGCAATACTTTTCAATATACTCAAAAAGACCAGTATAATCTTATTTTAAGTGTTCTCATGATCAGTATAAACTTGAAATAGATATACATGTATATATAAACATACATACATCTATATATATTTTTTTAAAGTCAAAGAAAGTAAGAGAAAAATGATATAAAACAGTAGAGTAGAATTTCAAATAAATATTCCTGACAACATCACCATAACTGGAAGCTGAAATTTGCTAACCCTTAAGAGTTACACCAAGTATCTTAAAAATAAAAACAAAATTTCTTAACACAGACATTAGTAAACCAGTTCTACTGATATATAAAGTAGATAACCATTACTCTGGAAGAGACCCGTTGATTGAAATTGCTGCTCTTGAACAATGTATTGAACTATCCTGTGCTAAAATTCACCATATGCAGATTAATATACAAATCAGAGATTCTTCTAGAGGTTAGATTAACTATGAAAAGGTATTGTCCTTAAAACACTGCTAATAAAACAGATACTATATACGTTGCCTATGGTATCATATGGTTATTTAGAAATTAATACATGGGTAACTTGGTTTAATCCAGAAATTTATAAATTGTTTAAGGTTAGAAAGTTTATGAATGTAATTTACTATACCAGATTATTAAAAGAGATCATAAATTACTACAGCAGATATTTACAAATTCCCAGAAATGCACTTAATAAATTCATTATTGATTATTAATTTTTAAGATACTAGCAAATTAGAAAAATTAGGAACAGAAGATAAATTATTCAACCTCATTAAAATGTCTCTGCCAAAATATTTAATAGAAAATTACCACTGATGAAACATTAAAGCATTTTCCTTAAAATTAGAATAAGATAGGAATGCCTGCTAACACCACTTTCATTAGACACAGTGTTGGAGGTTTAGTTATAAAGTAAGAAAAGAAAATAAAGTCATAAAAAATGTAAAAAACAAACAAAATTTTTATTATAAAATATTTAAGAATCTAAAATATGTTAATAAAATTAGTAATAGTTTAATAGCATTGCTGGAAGAAGATGAGTAGGTATTAACATTTTAAATATATCATTTACCATATGAAAAAATTAAGAGAATAAATTTAGGTAAAAAATTAGACTGACAGAAATTTTTGTTGTTTTGTTTTTTTAGGGTCACACCCAGAAGTGCTCAGGACTTACTCCCGAATGTATGCTCAATGGTCACCCCTGGCAGGGTTTAGGGCAAGTTATAAGCTAGTAGGGGCTGAACCAAGCCCAACTGCATGCAAAGCAAGTGTCTTACCCACTGCATCTGGCCCGATAGAAAATTTAATGAAAAAATATTATAAAAGATTTGGAACAAAAGACATGCAGAGATATTCTGTGTTCATGAATAAATACTGTAGAGCTGTCTCTTAATGTTTTGACAGGCTGTTGTGAGCAAATTTTTCTGAAACTTTGGACCAGGGCTAAAAAGAAACCTTGTAAAATAATATATGCCCTTCCTAGACAGTGACAAAATTCCCACCATATTTAGCTCTGGGATGTATTTAATCTTAGAAAGGATAAGAAGAGAGCCAGGGAAACAGTACAGCAGGTAAGGTGCTTGCTTTGTATGATCCTGACTCGAGTTTGACCCCTAACTCTGCATGGCTCTTGCTCAGTCAGAAGTGATCCCTTAAGCTGTAAGTTGTAAACACTAAGCACAGTTGAGGGTAGGATGGGAGGGAGAAGGAGAAAGAGGGAAGTGGTGAGGGGGGGGGGGAGGTCCTGGACTAGGGAAGACCCCCCATATCACAGTAATATAATAAAATTTAAATTTAAAATTAAGAACTTTAAATTTTAGTGGGTGATTCAGGGCTTATCTTTTCACTGGTGTTATTTATATTCTAAATAGTTAAGGTTTTTATGGATACTCTCAGAAGATGGTAGCAAAGGTGGAAACAAAAAGTATTACTCCTCTACAGAAATACCCAAAATAATTTTTGGCAGCATAATAGCATAATTCTTTGTCTACACACACGCACACACACGCACACGCACACACACACACACACACAAATTCCATCCGCCCACATCTCATGAATTGCGCTAGTAGTAGGAAAGTATTCAATAGTAAAGTGCATTCAGAATAATGTGAATAAATGAATAGTTAGAATTTGAACTCAATATTGGAATAGAGTTAATTCTTCTGAAACCACTTTACAGTTTTTATGTAAGTTTAATCAAAATCCTATACAATTTTTTCAAAAACAGAGGGTTGATAAATTTAATTTGCAATGCTGCAAACAGAACCAACCCAGGGCCTCACTAATGCAATATATGTAACTATTCTGCTAAAACATCTCCTAGCCCTGATCTTAACATTTTTAACCAACATCTCAAAGCCATACTATACATTATAATAATTCGCTATGTGTGTGCTTTTTAATATCACATAAATCATACAAAATAAAAAACTCTGAAAAGGTTTGTACTATCTACCATATATATTCACCTTATTTAGGTCTTCTCTTTCTTGCTGCAATGTTTTGATTTGCTTTTCATATACTTTGATTTGTCTGAAAGCGTCATCCAGCTCTCGCCTCACAGAATTAGCTTCTTCAAGTTGCTGTTCCAAGTGGCTTGATTCTGAAAAAAGAGAAGACAGATTTCTTTCACTATTTATATTAAAAAATTCTTAAAACTAAGGTTTAAAACAGTTAACTTTTTAAAAATGACAAATGTGAGGTCTGGTATTAGGTTTACTGATACCACATATCATAATTCATGAAAGTGCTCATCCTGCAACATTATACACCATTCACTATAAAAATGACAGTGTAAAGATGTGCAAAATACATCTGCAAAATGCCTTACAAAAGAGGAAGGGAGGGAGGAGACCATTACCTCAAAACACTGTACCTTAAGTCTTAAAACTAATAATAATAAGGAAAAAAAACCAAGCAAATAAAAAGGGTGTTTTTCTTTGCTCTAAGATTATGCTAATGTTAAATTATTACAAAATAGTCAGAGGGAGGGGTTCCAGGAAATTTAATGAATTTAAGTGGTTCTTTGACATCTTATCCTCTGAAAAGGTATCCAGTAACAAGGGATAATAGAATGGATGGGGTGGAAAACAGTAAGAGACAGAAGGAAGCCCCGCCCAGGCAACCTCCTCTTTGGCACTTCAAGGACCAGTTTTGGCATCAGAATTAAATTAGAAAATTGAACGAGCTAATAAAATCAGAGAAACTAAACACCTTTTCTACCTTATTCTGGACATTTTCTATTCTTTACAACCGCATTACTCTGAGTGTCATCTCCAGACAAATGATTTTAGTGTCCTCAGGGAGCATATTGCCAAGAGGTAGGAAAATGGCACCAATGTGCATGCCTGGAAAGCATATCCAAAGATTACTTCCGGAAATGTCGGTAAATTAGATGTCTTTCCTGCATGCAACACTAAAAGTAAATAATCTAACACTAAAAGTAAATAATCTTCCTTTAACGAAACTCTAGGCTCTTTTCAATCAGCTACCTCTAGCCTGGACCTGAGGGCAAATACTAACAAATTGTGTCATTTCTATCTACCTTATTTTTATCTGCAACTTCAGCCTTCTCAGCACCTGAAAATTAAAGTGGGAGCTAAGTCACTGATCACTCCTAGGCCTTTCATACACTGGATCCATGCTGAGAATCTAGCACAGAAACACAGACATACTGCATGAGGAAATGATAAAAAATTATTGAAAGATGGTTTAAGGGAGAACCAGTTTGGCTCCCCCAGGATAACAAATCTATACCAAAACCTGGAGCAATCTGTACAGAGACCAAAAGTGAAACCCAATGAACAAAACATCTACTGCAAGTGTCAAAGAACAACTGGAGACAGAAAGAAACTTGCTTTATTTCTACTTCAATCAAGAGTGATTCTGAAGCCTGGGGATGTGGCTGAGGCAGTAGAATTATCTTGCATGTGTGAGACCCCATGTCTGATTCCTGGCACCACACGCCAGTCACCACTAACACTCGCAAGCAACACAGGAAGCCCTGCCCAAGCACTAGGGAAGGAATAGCTCCTGAGCATTGCTGGGTTGAACACACACACACACACACACACACACACACAAACACAGACACCACACACACACACACCCGCCCCTGCCCCACATCCCTGAAAAAGTAAATTTGAAACACAGAAAAATATCCTTAGAGGCTCTTTAAAAAATTCCTGTTATTAAAACTGGGGTACCTGCTATTAAGACCAGGGTACCTGCTATTAAGACTGGGGTACCTGCTATTAAGGCAGCCTGGGGGTGGGTGGGAGGGGGGTGGGGTACATTGGTGGTGGAAATGGGGCACTGGTGGAGGGGATGGGTGCTGGTATACTGTATTACCAAGAACCAATTATGAACACCTTTGTAATTGTATGTTTCACGGTGGTATAATAAAAAATTTTTTAAAAATTTCATGAAAAATTGTTAACCATCACATTTAGATGGAATTTTAAAACTCACTTCAGTGTTTAACAACAATAAAAAAGCATTTATGAAAGAGAATTTGCTCATAAATAAAAGACAAAGTCAAATATAAACCGAGTGTCAGGTTATGTGTGTGCTAAAGAAACCGAGAGAAGGGCAAATGGGAGTATTACTATAGGGCACTCAAAAGGAAAGGAGATAAGACTGGAGTCAGAGAGAGGAAGGCAGAATAACCAACACATTTTCCCAAACCACAGGTACATAAAACCATAATTTTCTACTCTGATGTTATTCTTAAACTAATGAATTCTAAGATGAGCTTACTTCTATTCACAGTGTGAGAAAAGAGGTTCCTTTCTTATGGCCCCCTTTGTGCACTACAATCTCCATTTAGGTAATATATGGCAACTGTGAATATGTATGTGACGCGGTGGGAGAAAGACAGGATGGTATCAATTATATGTCGTGTTTAGAGTAACTGGATGAGGAAATGCAATGGTTTAAGGGAAGATGCCTACATCATGCTTGACACCAGAGTATAGGGAGCAGAAGGAAAGAAATGAGTGAAGGGGAAGGGGAGGAGAGAGAGATGAGAAAGTGCTACACCAACCTAGAACTGAGCATTAAATACAGGCAAAAAGATACACATGACAACCTCTTAATGTATGTATTGCAATCCACTATGTGGGAGGGGAAGGAAAAGAGAAAGAGAAAAAGGAAAGAGAAAGAATAAAGAACCTGCCATAGAGGCAGGCTAGGGAGGGGGGGAGGGAATCAGGGACATTGGTGGTGGGAAATGGGCACTGGTGGAGGGATGGGTGCTGGAACACTGTATGGCCAAAACCCAAATATGAACATCTTATGAACATCTTTGTAATTGTGTATCTCATGGTGGTATAATAAACTATTTTAAAAAATGCCTATAAAGAAATAGTATGCAGAGAATACACAGGAAACAGATCAAGATTTCTGAGAGGTTTAATCTGACCAATCAGATATTTATTCATCAACAAACATTAATTTTGAAAGGATTTTTAAAGGTTTATAATAGAATTCATAGTTTACAATAGAATCCAAGTCATTATTTTATAGCTGGCTTTAGGGGTTGTCATGTGCCAAATACCATTAAAGTACATGGAGAGATCAATAAATAAAGCCCCAATTTTCAGGCTAGCTTATAAATCTCGTGGTAAAGTTAGTAAAGAAATATAAAAATTAAAACATTAAAAAAATTAAAACATTTATGTCAGTGATACAAATTATACATAGAAGTATTTCCCAGTAAAACAACAAAAAAATGAAGGAGATGAAAAGAGAAAACAGGTGAGGAAGAGAGGAGAAAGAAGGGAAAGAGGGAAGAGGAGGTAAGACAGACCAACAGAATATGTGAAAAATCTGGGAGCAATCAGGTGGAACTGAAGTTGTTTAGTGCAACAAATGTGTAGGATAAAGGTTAGTAAGAGGAAAAAAAACCACATGCAAGTCAGTGATAAGCAAAATTTAACATTTTCTATTTTCTCCTGGAAGCAATAGGGAACCACTAAAGGATGCTCAGAGTATGCCACGATCATATTTAACTTTTATAAACTTACTCTAGGAACTTCTGCTTCCACAAAAATGGAATAGAATTACTTTTAATTCTTTCCATTAAGTAAAACTAAAAATGTTGAACACATACAAAACAGAGACAGTATTGGTGTTCTTAGTTCTATCACCCCAGGGACAGTATTCCAGTGAAGTGAAGTAATCCTCATTACTGCTGCATGAGCAATAGAAGTCTCCATGGTTCTCCATGTAGCCTACACTGACTGTATGTGGGAGATTCTTACCACATTAACAAGTCCTAGCACTGCAATAGATGTTCAAAATGGTTTAATACCACATTTATAAAACAGCTGCTTTAAAATAACGCTCCAATAATTAACATCCTTGAAGTGATTAAATTATGAACATCCTTGAAATGAATAAACAAGCAAGTAAAGACATGGATAGCTTTGGCAAAAGATAAGTCAAGGAAAAAAGAATAAAAAAATTTTAAAATGAATTTTAAAAAATCTTTGTTAATGGATTCACTAATATAGACACATACACCAAAAAAAGGATCAAAGGACAAGAAATCATGAATATAAATATAACAGGAGAAATTGATCAACCTGAAGAACAGTAAGAAAGAAATAGAGCTTCAGGAACTTGTGAGATTAGTTAAAAATAAATAAAGTGATAGCTAGCTAGTTAGACAGACAGACAGACAGACAGAGACAGACAGATAGATAGATATGGGATGCAGGGATCGAACCCAGGTAGGCCGCATGCAAAGCAAGCGCCCTACCTGCTGTACTATCACTCTGGCCCCTTTCCAGCTCCTTTAAGCATATTTTTATTGTGATAAAAAAAAAAAGCTACATTCATGCCACCAAAGGCCCTAAAACAGAAGAGAAAGCAGACAATGGTCAAATCAAAAAATAATCAAATATATTTGCTATAGAAAGTTCTCAAATTTCTCAAGAAAAACAAATACTACAGGTTCAAAGTTCCAAAAAGAACAAACACAAAGAAATCTAAACCAAATGATATCCATTAAACACAAGAGAAAGGACCTTGAAAAGCAGCCAGAGAGGAAAGGAAAAAAAACCTTATGTAAACAAATAATAGCAGATTTTTCTTCAGAAATTTCATGCATACTTAGAGGAAGTGACACGATATTTTTCAGATTTAAAACAAAGCTTAACTTTGAATCACATGCTTATCACAAATGTTCATTAAGAATAAACGGAAAATTAAGACAGGCTTAGATGAACAACACTAGAGTTTGTTGGCCTTTCCTTTCAAAGAGGCTAAGGGAAGTTCTCTTAGATAACAAAATAAAAAATATGGTGCTATCAGAAAGGAAGACAGAGCATCACATATAAAAACACTTGATCTTAGCCAAAAGGCCGAGAAGCGATCACATATAAAAACAGATTAAAACAACGTAACTGGTTGTTTAACTTATCTATCACAACTGAAAAATACACAATATCAGATATACAGGAGATACTTTAAATATCTTCTCTAAAACAGGGAGATATTTAAAACAATTACATAATAAATTGTTTTAAATATTTAGAGAACAAGAAGCCAGAGGAACCCCCACACTATGATGGCAGCCATTTTCAACATCCGGATTCCACAGCTTGTCAAAGCTCCACCCAAGAGAGAATCCCATCTCAAGCCCAGCTCGTCAGAAGCCCACCCTAGAGAGAATCCCATTTAACAGACACAGATGGAGCTGCTTCCTGCTCTCCACATTGCTTGTGGTACATCAGTAAATGCAAAAACTAAGAGCACCCACATGGCAGAGCCTGGCAAGCTATTGATATCCCAAAACAGTAACAATGATAGACCTCATTCGCATGACCTGAAGGCATGGTTTGAGGCTCTTCATGTTCCTGGAGCAAGCAGAGGCCCTTGGGCTATACTAGCACGTGACAGGGACAAATGGAGATGTTACTGGTGCCTGCTTGAGCAATAGATGAACAACGGGAATTCAAGTGATACAAGTGATTTAGAGAACAAAAAAAATTATTAACAATGAAATATAACAATAATATTAAATTAGCAATAAAATACTGTTACAGCTGTATTTTATGTATGTCTCACAATAAACATAAAACAAAGATCAGAGTAGATACATGAAAGATAAAACATTAGGGACAATCATCAGTTCACATATTCAGATAGTAAGGGAGGAACAGAGGGACAGAACAATCACAAAATACTCAGAAAACTAGCAAATTCTTACCTACCAACAATTACTTGAAATAGAAATGGATTATATTCTCCAATCAAAACATGGAGTGATTTAATGAATGTCTTATGTTCCCCGATAAGGCATTTAAGACTTTAAGACTTCCCTACGAGTCTCATTTTATCTTTAAACATCTATATCTTTATCTTCATTCACATTACCTATAAGAGATTCACTTTATATTTAAAGTCTATAAAAACTTACAGTGAAGGAATGAAAAAGATATCCTATGCAAGTGGAAGCAATAATGGTAAACAGACAAGGACACAGAACTGAACAACTATGAAGAGACACATGGAACACTCCATCCCAAACAACGGAATTCAGATTACTCAACTGGACACAGGACACTCTTCAGTCATGGCTTGCTCTTCAAGTCCAGGTTCTCCCTTGAATATATATCTTGCTCGTTTGTCTGTTTCTTAGCTTGCTTAATTCCACTCTGGAGAAGCCCAGTTTATCCTCAAACATGTACATTTCTCTTTCTGTGCCCCTCATATCACTCTAAGTTTCAATAAGAACTATCTTGTCAACATACATTCTCCAGTTATAAAACAAATCAAATTTTGTAAGACTGGAATAAAACAAAATATACTGTGAGAGCACAATGATATAAAATTAAAAATCAGGAACCAGAAAAAAGGAAACATTCACATATTTGTGGAGATTAAACAACATGCTACTGAGCACTAAAGAAGAAGAAACTAAAAATGGAGAAGAATTGGCGTAGAGGGTTGGAGGAGAGAGGAACATGACAATGACATGACTGACAACTGGACATGTGTGAAACTAACACCTGGTAGACGGTGTGATGCTGGAGGTTTTTTGTTGTTGTTTGCTTTAGCATGAAAGACTGTCAGTACCAATATATAAATCCCGAAATGCTTAAAATAAATATCTCGGGCCGGAGCGATAGCCCAGCAGTAGGGACGTTTGCCTTGCACACGGCCAGCCTGTGCCATCCCAGGTTCGATTCCCAGCGTCCCATATGGTCCCCTGAGCACCGCCAGGAGTAATTCCTGAGTGCAAAGCCAGGAGAAACCCCTGAGCATCACCGGGTGTGACCAAGAAAGGAAAAAAAAAATCTCAAAGACAAAAATAGAAAAATCAAGACTACTAAAACAAGCAGAAATTAAAATGGCATAGCAAAAATTACAAAACACAACAAAAGCAGTTCTAAGAAATTTATAGTATTCATATACTAAGAAATGGATGTGGAAAATGGAGGCCCCCTCATCAGAACTCCACCCAGCAGACCAGCCTATCACGGCCTGGCTCGTGCGGCCGCAAGCAGCCTTGTGGTTCATCAATAAATGCTGGATTTTGAGATGACTACAAGAGTATGCTACCCGCACGGCAGAGCCTGGCAAGCTACCCGTGTCGTATTTGATATGCCAAATACCAGTAACAATTATAGACCTCATTCCTATGACCTGATGGTATGGTTTGAGGCTCTATGTTCCTGGAGCAAGCAGGTGCCCTTGGGCTCTACTTGCATGAGACAGGACATATGGAGATGTTACTGGTGCCCGCTTGAGCAAATCGATGATGAACGGGAAGACAGTGATACAGTGATATACTAAGAAACAAAATTATCTCAAATAATTTAATTTTATTTAAGAAACTTAAAAAAGCTAGGCATAAGAAGAAAGGAAAAAACCAAAGAGGGTAGATAAATAATAAATAGATAGAAAAGACAGTGGAAAACTCAGTGAAGTTAAGGGCTGATTTAAAAATGTAATAACTAAATTCACCAATAAAGAGGGAGGGGCCTCCAATAAAATCAGAAACGAAAGAGGGTATCTTCTAGCTGATACCACAGAACTACAAAGGATGATAAGACTACTGAATAATTATACACCGACAAACTGAAGAACCTGGAAGAAATAGAAATACCCCTAATTAAACATTTCTCAACCATAAGGGAAAAATAGTGACTAGATGACTGCACTGACAAATCGTATCAAACTTGCAAAGAGGAAGCAGGAGTACATCAAACAACAAACTCATGCATAGAAAAGGCAACTATCAAAAAACAAAAGAACATTCCACTGAAAATTTGCAAATCATGTATCTGATGAGAGGTAATGTACAACATATATAAAGAACTGGTACAAGGTTTTTTAGGGAGCCTGGACTGGGGCCACCTCCCCACCTTGGCTCCCTCCACAAAGGCCTGGTGGCCCCGCCCAGAACTGCTGCTGGGACACAGGTATTCAGTACAGGGCGGAGTCTCTGCCTGACTGTCCTGTGCTAGACTGATGGGGCGTCTTGGGGGTGGGGGCAGGTTTTTGCTCCTTGGTCTGTCCTCTGCCAGGCTCCCAAAAAGTCAGAAAGCCTAGTGCAACACAACCACAGTCATCCTCTGGTCCAGACTCCACAGCTGGACAAAGCCCGCTCCCCATTACATGTGGGCTTTATCTCAAAATCTGGTATACCACAAATGTGTGGGAGTCATAGGCTAAGTAAGATAGAGTAGGGAACAGTGTGCTGATAATCGCTGAAAATGATGATAACATGTGAGAACTGAGCTTTGAATATAGGCAAAAAGATACACATGATAACCTCTAAATGTATGTATTACAATCCACAATGTGTAAGGGAAATTAGAGAGAGGGGGAGGGAGAGAGAGGAGAGAGAGAGAGAGAGAGAGAGAAAGGAGATAGATAAAGAACTTGCCATGGAGGCAGGATGGGGGGAAGGGGGAGGGAGGTGGGGACATTGGTGGTGGGAAATGGGCACGGGTGGAGGGATGGGAACACTGTATGACCGAAACTCAAACATGAACATCTTGTAATTGTATATCTCACAGTGGTATAATAAAATATTTTAATAAAATAAAATACTGCCTGAGAGAGAGAGAGAGAGAGAGAGAGAGAGAGAGAAGTGAAAATTGCCTGCCATAGATGAAGGCTGGAAGAGGGGGAAATCATGGAACATTGGTGGAGGGAAATGGGCACTGGTGGAGGGATGGGTGCTAGAACACTGTATGACTGTAACCCAAATATGAACACTTTTGTAACTGTATATCTCACGGTGTTATAATAAAAAATAAATTAAAAAAAAAATAAAATAAAGAACTGGTACAATTCAATAGTTAAAACAAATTAAAAGAAGAAGCCAGAGATCATGTTCAAGTGTCAGAGATTATGCTTTGTCAGTGTGAGGCCCTGAGTGTTACCCCAGGGCCCCAAATCACCCACTAGCTACAAAGGATATGGTTCCCACAATTTAAAAAAGAAAAAAGAAGGCAATCATCTTATTTTTAAAATGGGGAGGACATGGGGAGAGAGAGCAGAGTGGCATGCCTTGCATACTGCTAATCCTCAGTTCAATCTCCAGAACCACAATCCCCTAGCACTGGCAAAGAGTGACTCCTGAGTACAGAGTAAGGAGTAAGCCCTGACCCTCACCTGGCTTGGCCCTAAAGCAAAAACAAAACAAAAATACAGAGGTAGGAACTGGAGAAATTAGGGACAGGGAATAAGAGAACTTTGGGATGTATCCACATCTATTTTAATCACTAGATCCACATGGCCCAAGCAGCAACACATCTAAGGCCCTAACAATTCAGCCAACTGGTCCAGTTGGGTACTAGGAGATGGTCCTTCCAATACCACTTGGGAGCTGCCCATCCCCTGACACCCTAGAAAGGTTTTCCCAACAATATGAAAAACAGTGGAAAACATTTGCTCTACATTACTGTCATCTCCTTCCACACCCAACTTTCAATTTATGTTCCAGACAGTCCTGCCTTGTGCTACACTGGAGCTCACATGGCACATTCTGACTTTGGGGCCTGTGTGAAGGTTCCTTTTGTCTGAAACATTTGCCCCTCTCCCTTTTTTTTTTTTTTTCTTCTTTTTTGGGTCACACCTGGCAATGCTCAGGGGTTTCTCCTGGCTCTGCACTCAGGAATTACTCCTGGCGTGCTCGGGGGTGCATATGGGATGCCGGGGATCGAACTCGGGCCGGGCACAGACCAGCCACGTGCAAGGCAAACGCCCCTACCATTGTGCTATCACCCCGCCCCAAAATTTTTTTGAAATAATTCCTATAGTACTTACTTTTCTCTGCCACATGGTTTAACACAGGTTTGTAGTTTTTCTGGATTTTCCAGGTGTATATTTCTCTTATCTCTCCAAACTAAGATGAAGCTTTGATGCTTTGATGCTGGCTACTATAGGATGTTAAACTGTACCCCCAAAATGTACAGTTTAGTAAATTAATGCCACGTCAATAAAAGGTTATTAAAAATGAAATAAGATATATAGGATATATTTTAAATGGGTTACTTGGCTCCTTAAGAGTAGAATCATATTCTCTTTATAACTATTTGCTGTTTTACTGCTTTTCTCACTGATTAATAAACAAAATTGGGTTCTTCTTTGCCACCTATAGATGAAGCGTTTCTTTTTGGTGACCAGAAAAAATTAGATAAGAAATATATCGTTTGATTCTTGCCTACTACTCAAGTTCTTCTTAACTTAAATCTTCTCTCTTTACTAGTCAATAATGAAATTTTATTTTTGTGATTATTTACTGAGCCACACAACAAGCCAGATGATGCCCCCTACTCCATCAGGCCACCATTTTCCCCATCCGGACTTCCCTCTCGTCAGAACTTCACCCAGCGGCAGCGTATTACAGCCTGTCTTGTGCAGCCGCAAGTGGCCGCACGGTTCATCTATAAATGCTATATTTAGAGGTGACTACAAGGGTATGCCACCTGCATGGCAAGCCTGGCAAGCTGCCCTGTTTTATTTGATATGCCAAATACCAGTAACAATTATATTAGTTCATTCCCATGACCTAATATAATGGTTTGAGGCTCTTTATGTTCCTGGAGCGATAGATGCCCTTGGGCTCTACTAGCATGAGACAGGACATATGGAGATATTACCGGTGCCTCGCTCTAGCAAATAGATGATCAATGGGAGGATAGTGATAGTGATAGTGATTTCTAACTATAGTATTAGCATCTACAAAAAAGTGAGAGTTTGACCTCTTCCTTTCCTACCTGGATGACCTTAAAAACTTTTTTCTTGCCTAATATGACAAGCACTATGGCCATACTATAGCAAGTACTTCCAGTACTATATTGAATAGAGTGGACAGCCTTGTATTTGGTCTTGTTGCTTTCAGTATTCTACCTCTATGTTTTTTGTCATTCTTTAGATTTCTTTTAGCTGATACCCTTCAGGCCTCCTGGATCTGGGTCCATGCACTCTTCAGCTCTGGGAACTTCTCAGCAATCATGTCTTTGGCTGTTGCTTCATCAGGTTTGCCTTCCTGTCCCTGTGGGGCCCTGATTAAGTCTTACATTGTTCCCGCTGAATTCATCCCAAACTGCTCCTGTCATCTGTTGATTTATTTTGAGGTCTTTTTCCATCTTCTGCTTTTGTCTGGAGATTTTCCGCCACCCTCCCACCCCCTCATGTTACTCTATTACTATGCTGCTGAGACCATCCGGTGAGTTTTTCAATTCGCCTACCAAATTCTTTAGTTCATTTCTGTTTTTATATCATCTTATGTTTTATTGACTGCTTCATTGCTTTTTGAGCTCATCAAACATCCTCGACATTTCCACTTTAAAGTTGAAAATCTGAGAGAAATTACAGAGATTCTTTTACTGGTTGAGCCTGCTGGGCTAGAATCTTTGCTCCCTGAGCCTGGTGTGGTTCTGTGTTGCTTTACCACTGTGACTTTGTATTTGTATCTTGGATGTTGTTATGTGGTTATATGCCTACAGTTAGGATGTCTTTGTATGTTTACAGTAAGTAATAGAGATGTTCCCCCCCCCCCCCCCCCCCCCCCCCCCACACACACACACCCTATACTGAGCTTCGTCAGTTTCCTGGGACTTGCACTGGGCAGAGCCAGCCAGGGTAGCTAAGCAGCCCTCGTTCTTATCTAGTTCCTACGGAGGGAGAGTACCTAAAAGAGGGGGAAGGGGCCACAAAGCAGTGATTGTGTGTTAGGATTTTTGTTTTTGTTTGCGTGGTCAAATTTAGCTATGCTCAGGATATAATCCTGCTCCCTCCGTGCTCAGAATTATTCTGGCAGTGCTCAGGGGATCACAAATGATACCTAGGATTGAACCAGGGTTAGCCACATGCAAGATTTTTTTGTTTTGTTTTTGTATTGTCAAGTTTTCATGTATGCTGTTTGCCCTCCATCTGGGCAAGAATAAAGATTTTTGTCATTACATTTATTATTATATCTGAATAGCCTTATACAATACCTAGTACATATGACTGGTGTTCAATAAATATTTGTTAAATGAGGGAATGAATTAGTGTAACAGGTATTTCCAATAGATGTCAAAATTGGGAGAGCCCCTAAATGATGCTTAAGAAACACCAGGGCTCCTCTGAAACTTGGTCAATCTAGCACGTGGTTCAGTGCTAAGGCTGGACACTGTACTATTCAGTCCTTGCCATATTTGGGTCCAACTGGGCACCCCAAAAATGCTCAAGAGCCTCGAGGGCTGTACCCTGAGATGCTTAGGGGGACCAAGAGGCGCTAAGGATCTAACTTGACTCAGTCCGTGCAAGATATGTGCCTTATGAGCCCCTTGAATCATCTCTCCAGCTACTGTTAAAATTAATTCCAAATAATCTCAGCAATACACTAAAAAATGAAATATAACAAAGAAAATAAAAGCTCACCTGTGGAATGTCAAAATACAAGCAATCATTTATCCATACTGCCCTTCCTCATTAACATTCTCTTGCACTCAAACATATGCTTTGAAAGACAAATACCAATTTAATATCCAAAACTAACAGGACTTCCATAAAGGTTATCTTTATTCATTTAACTCTCATTTAGGCACTCCTATGTAATCTCCATGTGCTTCATATTTTTTCCTAGTATTTTCACATGTCTTAGAAAGACTTATTTTCCAAGTGAAAATATTAGCTCCTCTGGAGTAGAAACCATTAATACTTGCTTTTTATTAACTGGCAGATTGTTCATATCATCTAACACAAAGTAGGCAATGAATGTTCTGTGAGTGAACAAAACATTTAGTGAATCACAGAAATTTACCTCTTACTTGTTTTCTTAGTTTTTCAATTTCTTCTTTCAGGTTTTTTATTTCTAGATCTTTACTTGCTGTTAATGGACCATCTCCAGTTGAATGCTGCAGTGCTTGAACTGTTTGTGTTGACTCTTAAGAGAAAAGGAGTAAGAAAAAGGATGAGATACATGGCCTTTTTTAGGGGAAGGGGCCTCCAGAGCAATGCTTGGGGTCCCAGGGGTTACTCTCGGTAATACTCTGCTAACCAGACCAAGTTGCTTGGGCCAAGCAATGCTAGGGGCCTCTGGGGTCATGCTCAGTGGTGCCTCGTGGGCAGGCAGTACTAAGGACCAATTTGGGACCTCCCAAATGCAGTGCATGTGCTCCAGGACTCTGAACTGTATCCTTTTTTAACCTCTCTATGTCATTTCTATCCTTCTCAGTTCCACTAAAATGCTATCACCTCTTTACTATATTCGCTATCTTTTTTGCATTCTCTTCTTTGAATAAAAATTTTACACATTATCAAACTTAAAAATATGCCTGTCGGGGCTGGAGGCGATAGTCCAGCGGGTTGGGCATTTACCTTGCATCGCGGCCGGCCTGTGCCAGCCGGGTTCGATCCCTGATATCCCATATAGTCCCGAGCAACGCCAGGAGTAATTCCTGAGTGCAGAGCCAGGAGTAACCCCTGATCATTGCCGGGTGTGACCCAAAAAAAAACAAACAAACAAACAAACAAAAAAAAAAAATATATATATATGTGCCTGTCAAGGAGGCAGGCTGAGGGGAGGGAGAAAAAATGTGGGCACTGGTGAAGAGAAGTTGACGCTGGTGATGGGATAGGTATGTGTAAATTGTAGACCTGAAGCTCAACTATGATTAACTCTGTAAATCATGGTATCTAAGTAAATTAAAAAAGTTTTCACACATTGTTCTCTATCATTTCCACATTATTCCTTTTACTATTTGTAGTAACTTTTACATATACCTAATATTCTGCTGCCTGACACAGAAACACTCCATGGTGGACACTGCTGTTTTTCTCTCCTATAACCCAATAACTCAAGGACCAAATTCAATTTTCAGGTTACCATATGCATGGGCAACATGCAAAGCATAAATAGTGGCTGGTGTAAATGAACTGTGGTAATTCTATTTCACATTGCCAGTAGTGATTGAAACTAAGTACACAAGACATAGAAGACAGATTAGAAGTAACTAAGCATATGCCAGAAGTTCTTAGTCATTTTGATATCAAATGCATAAATATCAATACTACTGTAAACATGTTGCTTCAACTACAATAATTTTTTTAAAAATTACTTGACCTACTTAAAAAATAATAAATAGAGCCTGTTGGAGAACACGTGCTAATGAGCTCTAGGCTTCCATTAACATTTAGCTTAAGTTAAGAGAGCTATTTCTGACTTAGAAATCTCCAGTGCAAACCACAATAGGAGTGTGGGCAGAATTGGGTTGATTTCATACTTTTTCTATAGCAGAATATTTATACCATGAGCCTATATTTAGTTTCAGAGAATCTCTCTTATAACCCATGGGTCCCAACGGGACACACGTGTAGTTTTTCCAAGAGATCACTTGGCTCCGACTGGATCCACCATTGTAAAGAATACTGCTAGGTGAAAGAGACATGCCAGATTGCCTTTGGGCAAACTAACCTGACTCTGTATTCTAAAGGCAAAGTGAACAGTATTATTCTGACAGATTTTGGACCTTAGTGGAGGTTTAGAGATTATGCTAGCAATGGCAAGATATATATATATCAATGATATGAAATATTATGCTATTCTCTTTTCAAGCACTTTTCAAGGGGAGTTTCATAGGGCAGGAATTCAGTCCTGGCATATTAGTACTTGTTAAGCTTGTGTCAGAAGCTCACCTGAAGATTTACATTTGTATGCTGTCTTTTTCTTGAAGAAGACACCTGGCCTTTGTCCCTAGAAAGCCCAGCCCATAATGGGCTGGACTGGAAGCCCTTGGAGGGCTTCTGGGGATAAAAAATGCAAGGAGGATGAAGAAGTGTCCATTTTCTTCCATCTTGGGTTTGACCTCCAAACGGTGCTCATGGGTTCAGGGTCCAGCAGTCATCTTGGCTTAGGATGCTGACCTAAGCCTGTGGCATGGGTCCGGCTATGATTGGAAGTTTGGGGTTGTCCTGACCTTGGATTGTATTACCAGAACTTGTTTAAGTAAAGCTTTTCAGAACTTTGCTGGATTCGTGAATTTCATCCATCAGTTGGTTGCTGGTCCTTGAGGTGGGAGGGGAATTCATTCCCCTCCCCCTGATATTGCTCGGGAACTCACCTGTTTCCTGACAGTACCTTCCAAAAGGAGCTCACTAGGGGATTTCTTGGAAAAGTTTTAATCACTCATTAAATGAGAACTGTGGGGCTAGAGCGATAGTATATATCAGGGACAAAGCTTGCCTTGCATGTGACAGACCAGGGTTCAATCTCCAGCACTCCCTATGGTCCCCATGCACCACCAGGAGTGATTCCTGAGAGCAGAGTCAAGAGAAACCTCGGAGCACTGCTGGGTGTGTGGCCCACAAAACAAAAGGTGTGTGGGGAAGGTGAAGAGAGAGAGAGAGAGAGAGAGAGAGAGAGAGAGAGAGAGAGGATAGAGTACAGAGTTCTAAATATACAGATTAGAAAAAAGTCTGGTAACTTTTTATTTATTTTTTTTAATTGAAATTTAATTTTTCATTGAATTACAGAGAGATGCACAGTTACAAAGTTGTTCATGATTATGTTTCAGTGATATAATGTTCCAACTCCTTTCTCTTCACCAGTGCACATTTTAGCTGTAAATGGAGTGACCCCTAGTGGTGCTTGGTGGATCAGATGTAGTGATGGACAAGTGCCTTAATCCCTCTACTATCTTTCTAGCCTTCAGTCCCTTATTCTTAAGTGAGAAAATAAATCTGTATTATTTAAGAATTTTTATTTATAGTCAAAATGCAGCCTAGTGGGTAAACAACCACCAAATTCAGTGGTCACACCCAGAACCAGTCATCTCAACTGCAGGTGGTACCACTATCTTATGAACTGAGAAATGTGCACACATGTGTGGCAGGAGTGGGGTGCAAGCATGGTTGGTTTCCACGCAGTTGTAGGATATTTTAATGTCTGGGAACCAAGAAGGCTTAACTATTAAAGAGAATGTGAAAAAGTTTCACATTAAAGAAACAGTGAGTGATACTACCATACACAGTCATTATCAATAATTAAAGCTTCCCAAACTTGAATTTCAAATATATCATTTCCTGACTGCTTCTTTAGCTTTACAATTTACTTTAAGAACTGCTTCAATACTTCTTTATTCCCACTTAGACCTATTATTGCTAACACTTTTCAGTCTCTTTTCCTTTATTTAACCAGGATTGATTTCTTAGTCCATTTCCTTTTCTGGCCATTATTATATATTCCCAGACAGGTATATAACAGTTTATTGGTCACCAGTACTTAATAAACAGCCAATTATATCAAATTTGATAGAAATACGTAATTCATTATTAGTGGAATTACTGACATAACAACACTGGAAACTCAGAGTATCTTTGAAAGATGAAAAGATACTAAATTTGGACAGATTAAAAAAAATCCATACTCTCAGATAGATATCACAGAGATAAAGCATATATGACCATCAAAAGAAGTATGAAGAAATTCACAGAAACACTGATTTTTATAAGGCAGTACCTAGAGATGACCCCACAATAGACTGGATGATACCACTGAAATGCTTGTATTCTGCCTCCCTGAAGCCCCACCCATGCCAATGCTGAATCCAGAGCCTGGAATTCAGGAAAGATTCCTCAGTGCTGAGTTAGGAGTAAGCCCTGAGAACATTCAGGTGTGGCTCTAAAACAAAAACAAAACAATTCTTATGCTGATATACTAACCACTAAAGACAATATTGTGAGGAGATATAGCTGTTAGAGAAGCTTAAGGAATTGAGAAAGAAACCTAGCTTAGTTTTACTACCTATAAAAAAAAAGCTTCAAAAGCTACATAGTCTTGGAATAAATGGGGACACTGCAAGAAAGGCACTGGCTATCACTCAACCATGCTATCACTTAAATTTAAACTTGTGATATCTAAAACTATGATAAATTCTGTTGTTTAAAGACCATCTAACCTAAGGTTCAAGAACAGGCAAAAGTAATGGTATAAGTAATAAGGATATTTTCTTCAGAGAGTAAGCTAATAACTGGGACAAGGCACAAGAAAAATATATGACATGTCAGAATAGTTCAAAATACTGATCTGAATCAGAGGTTCCCAAATTAGTTTGGTCTACCTCCCCTTTTCAGTAAACAAATCACTCAGCACTCCTCTTGAAATCTTTAAGGCAACAAACAGGGGCCAGGGATACCCAAGAGAGCAGAGAAGGGTATCCTGTGGAGCAAATCAGGTTGAAAAATGCAGCAAAACACAGAAACAACCAAAGGATTCCATCAGCAGAACCACAAAGGAAGTAAAAGGAGTCAGCAAATAGCTATTGGAAAGATTTTTCCAAGAGGAACCTTCTAATAGTAAGGAGTTACACTAGTGTGATCCAAGGATTGAGGAATGAAGGGGAGAAGTAGAAAGATATTATCCAAGTTTTCATGGAAATATTTATGAACTGAAAATTCATCTACAGTCATAACATTCATCCATACAAGGTCTAAGCATTAAGTTTACTCCAGGCCTGGCAAGGACTCTGGCAAGCATTTGCAGTGGGGCCACTCACTTGAAGATCCATGCAAGGAGGTGACCCATCAACATTCAAGGATGAGGTGGTACGCAGTGAGTCACCTGTGAGAGTGGAAAATGAAGATGACCTCCTCCCCCATTGCATATTTGAGTGCAGGTATTCACTAAAGCTCAGAGAGAAAATTTGATGCAAAAAAATAAAGAAAGCTGGTTTAGGTATGTATGCTGAGCTCAAGGCTAAAGGTTTGGGTTATCTCAAACCCAAGATCTGAGGCAACAGGGCTAGGATAAAGTAAAGGGAACTATGAAAGTAGGAATCAATCTCAGCAGCAGCTAAAACACAAAAATCAGCCCTACAGGGTGTAGCTTAACACAGAGACCTAGTAAAATGAGAGGGGTTTACTGAAAGAAATGTGTTCCTGTCCATTAGCCCTTATTAACACTGCAGGTGGGTTCTAAACCCTGAACATTTGTCATATTAAGTTGATTTAAGCTTCCAGTTGCTCTGATATTGGTCTTAACATCTAAAACAGGTCCCACCGGGGCTTGGATGGAACTGGGGCAGGCTTTGTGCCACCTTGGCAACATGGAATATGGAAAGGCTTATCGATACCCTGGCAACAACCTGGGACTTGGGAGAGCCCAAAAACTCAAGTATGATGTCTTACAACAACCATCACTAACAAAAAGAAGATGAGGGAAAGGAAGCCTTTACTTTTCCCAAGACTCAGAAGGACCCTCTGGGGTAGGGTCAACTTAGGTATGATCCCCAGCACCCCCATGGTGCCCCAGCACTGTCAGGAGTGATTCCCTGAAATCAGAGCCAGTAGTAACCCTGAGTATCACCGGTGTTAACCCAAATTTTTTATTTTTTTTTTCCTTGTCACACCGCCCACCCTGCCCCCCTGCTCCGCCCCCAAAAAGTTTTTAATCTCAGTTTTTACTGCCCCTATGCAAAATACAAGCCACTTCTAACACTTGGCTGATAAGCACTGGTCTGGGTTCACACGCTAGGGAAAGATAAGCACAACCTACCTAGCCCTTCTCAAATGTTTGTGTTTAGCAAACATGGTATTTTGTGTTTAACAAACAGAAAAGGGGGAGATACATGAATGCTCAACACATTAAGTACACACCTGTTTTTTTAAGAGTATTTAGTATTTATTTGACTATTTATGAAGAAAGTGTTTACAGGGCTCACAGGTATTTTTTGTTTTGTTTTAATTTGTGTTTTAAACAAAACAAATACATCTAATTTTACTATATTAAAAATATACTGAAAGCCTTTTTTTTTTTTTGGCACCCGCGGCCGGTTCTCCGGCTCTGCACTCGAATTACCCGGGGGCCTATGGGATGCCGGGGATCGACCGGGGCACAGGCCGCATCAGGCAGCCCCCGCGGGCCGCCCGGCCCGTGAAGCAGCCATTTAGAACATGGTCTTTTTTAATTTTAATTTTTAAAATTTTATTTTATCACTGTGAGATATACAATTACAAAGAATTAATGATTGGGCTTCAGTCATACAGTGCTCCAGCACCCATGCTCTACCTGTGCCCATTACCCACCACCAATGTGCCCAAATTCCCCCCCTCCCCCCCCAGCCTTCCTCTATAGCAGGCACTTTGCCTCTTCTCTCTCTCTCTCTCTCCCCCTTCTTTACACATTGGCACACACCCTGCTTTAATCCCATTTCATACCCTACCTGATTGATTTACAGATTTCACACCCTACTTTTCCCCAATTTAAATATTCCTTTTCTACCTAAGAGAGTGTGAGAGTTACCCCCTCCCCCAAGTGGTTTCCTGGAGACTTCTTTCTGGGTACTCCACTAGACCTTATTTGTGGGTGCTCTACTCGCTCAGGATCTGACCTCAACAGTGAAATAAACAACAGCGGAGGTATGGAATTCTGAACATGAAATTAAGACTGCTATGTAAGCCATGACAAAACCAGACCATACCTACTCAACAAAACTCACAGATAAACAAGAAAGTTGAGAAAGGTTCCCAAATACCAAATAGCCAAATAACCTCAGAAGAGAAGTTCAAAGGGACTGTGGTATAGGTGTTCAAAGAACTAAGGAAATCAATAGAAGAGGCCTCCCACAAAGAAAAACTATAGGGTAACATAGGAGAAAAACAACTCAGAACTAAAAAGCATGGTAAGTTATCTAAAAACTCACTGGGTGGATATAGTTGCTGAGTGACAGAAGTTATGAAATGAATCAATGTAGTGGCAGATAAGACACAGGAAACATTGATTTGAAAAAAAGAACAAAGAAAACAATGAGCACAATGAAGACAATACCAGATAATTATGAAATAACTTTAAGAGGAATAACATTTCAAATTATAATAGTAACAAATGGAAGAGGAGGAAGAAAAATGGGAAATAACTGTTGGCTGAAAAAATATTACAGCTCAGGGCCAGAGATTATAGTTTAGCTAGCAGGGTGCTTGAAGCAAAAAATGAAGAAATGGGACTACATCAAACAGAGAGCTTTTGGACTATGAAAGAAAGACATGCAGCCTGTCACTTGTCACTTCTCTTCCCATTGTTCATCCATTTGCTCGAGCAGGCGCCTGTAACGTCCCCCATTCATTGGGAATGAGGTCCATTAGTGTTACTGTTTTTGGCATACTGAATACACCTTAGGTAGCTTGCCAGGCTCTGCCGTGGCTCTGGGTTCATCCCAGTCTTTTTCTATGTCATACCATCAACCATCCAGGGCCCACAGGGCAGAGCCCTGGGGGGTGTAGACAAGCCTATCTCCTGTCTGCCACCTGCCAATGCAGCTGGGCACCACAGCCACACCTGCAACACCTCGAGGGGTGGCAAGTAGAAAAAAAGACATGCATCTTATAGGGAAAAAAATATATGCTCCCCACACATCTGACTAAGGGCATATAAAGTACTCACAAAGCAACATACAATCCCAAAGAAATGGGCAGGCAAGTTTTCTCAAGACAGTTCTTCAGAAAATATAAACAGATGATCAATAGGCATAAGAAAAAGTGTTCATTACTTACCATCAGGAAAATGAAAATGAAATTAACAATGATAAATCACTCACACCAGTGAGTGGTCATATATCAAAAGATAATAATGTAGACAGAGAGGTGGTGGGAAAGGTACCCTCATCACAGCTAGTGAGACTGTCTTCTAAATGATCAGCCTCCATGGAAAGAGTATGGAGTCAACTCAATTACAAACACAGCTTCCGTGTGACTCTGCAATTCTACTTCTTGATGTTTATCCGAAGAATACACAAAAAAGTTAAAAACGGTATTTGTACTAATGTGTTTATTGCAGAAATATTCACAATAACCAAAAAAATGGAAACAATTCACAAACTCAACAATAGGAGAATGGATAAAGAAGTTATGGTACATATAAAAATAGAATATTAGTAAGAAAAACTGAAGGAGTTTTGATAATCTTGTTGTGGGAGAGGTACAGGAGCTCAGCTCTATATCCTAAAAAATAATACCATTTTAAATTTAGTATTAATAATTTAGTGACATCCTGTTATTCATCGATTTGCTCGAGCAAATCGATGAATAATAATTTAGTATTGTTGGGGTCAGATAAATATAGTACAGTCGGTAAGGCACTGGCCTTGCACATGACAGACCTGGGTTCAATCCCCAGCACCCCTTCTGACCCATCAAGTACCCCCTAAGTTCAGAACTAGGCGTAAATCCTAAGCACTACTAGGCAGCATCCCACCTCAGAAAAGCAAACAATATTGTAAATTATAGTGCCTAAATAAATAAACTATTCCAGAACCCCATGTGAGAGCATCTCCCATTCTGGAAAGCACTGATGTGAAATGAGGTTTTGAGTAAACACACAAAAAATGTGAGGCTAGGGCCGGAGCGATAGCCCAGCGGGTAGGGCGTTTGCCTTGCACCGCCGGCCTGGGTTCAATCCCCAGCATCCCATATGGTCCCCGAGCACCGCCAGGAGTGATTCCTGAGTGCAGAGCCAGGAGAAACCCCTGAGCATCGCCGGGTGTGACCCAAAAAAGCAAAAAAAAAAAAAAAAAAAGTGAAGCTAAAGTACTTAAAGTACTAACAGAGTTTACTATTTGCATATTATCTTTTAAATCAACACAAACAAGGCTAGGGAGATAGTATAGAAACTAGGGCACATGCCTTGAATACATCCACCCTATGTTAACTTCCCTCCACCACATAGACAAGCACAAGTGGAATCTGGCTCTGAGCCATTAGGGTGGCCCAGTAGTACCCAGTACCAAAGGCTTGAGCAGCACTCAATGAGGCTAGCATTAAAACTGTTGGTCTAGTTTGTTGAGTATGGCCACAAGTGGCCCCAGGGTTCCTAAGAACCACTTGGGAGGCAACCCCCACCCCCACTGAAAATCAAAAACTTGGGTCTTAGAGTGGAATTATTTGGAACTGGATGCCTGGCACCCATCGTGATCCCTCAAGTCCCTCCAAGAATAATTCCTGAATGCAGAGACAGGAGGAAGTCCTGAGCACAGTGCACAGCTTGGAGTGGCCAAGAGAGAGAGAGAGAGAGAGAGAGAGAGAGAGAGAGAGAGAGAGAGAGAGAGAGAGAGAGAGTAAAAGTATTTCATATGCAGAAATCTTAGCAACTTACTCCAAAACAGAAAACAGGCTGTTTTTTTTGATATTCCAAGAGCCTTTGTCCTCTAAAGAGCCTAACAGCAAAATCTCATGACTGAAATACTGATTCCACTTCTCTTAATAGTTACAAATTTCTTCACTGTTTAAACCCAAAACAGGTATACTATATATTATAGTAAAGAGTAAATAATACAGGAAAGGGAGATACTAAATGCTGGGAATACTGTAAAATTTTATTTTATATAGTGTTCAGGAAAGGTCTCAATAAAAGGCGACATTCAAATAGAAACCTAGAAGTAAGTAATAACATGTGTATATTAAAGGAAGGCTATTTTAAGGAAAGGTAATGCCTTTATGGCCAAATGTTCCTGGTTTGTGAACAAATAAACCAAATGGCGTACAGTAACTAGAACAGAAAGAAGAAAGAAGAATTAGTAGAGAACAAAGTCAGAAATTAAGCTGGATCATACATGTGCTTAGGGCATTGATGTGAGTTTGGTTGTAATTACAGCAAGATGAAGAGTCACTGAGCATGAGACAACCAAATGATCTAAGTTGTTTTTAACAGGACAACTTGGTTAACAGTCTGTGGATAGGTGAGGGGCTGAAGGTGGGTCAGGTCGGGAAAATGGTTAAAAAGCTATCACAATATATAGTTTGAGAGTTGATGGTGATTTAAAACAGGGTAGTAGCATCAGAGTGAAAGATGACTAAATTCTGTATTTATTGTGATGGTAAAGTCGACCCGCTTTTCTAATGAATCATATGTGAGAAAGTGTTTAAGGATTACTATAGGTAAACTGTGTTTTATTGAGCATCACAGATACTGCATTCTTTTATGAAGTGAAGGCTCACAGTAATTCTGCTTTGAATAAAACAGCAAGTACCATTTTCTCAATAACACATGCTTACTCTTTAGTCTCTATGTAACAGGTAATAAGGTTACTCACACTGTTTCTTTAAACAGTATAATTGCAAACAATATACTACAGTATAAAGTAGACATAATTTCATATGCAGTAAGAAAACATTTGTGTCTATTTGTGTCTATTATATTATTCACTTTACATGGTTGTCTAAAACCAAACTTGTGTTCTTTTGTTCTTTTATATATATATATATATATATATATATTAGAGAGAGAGAGAGAGAGAGAGAGAGTATTACTATATGGTTTTAGTTATTTTTATTCTCTACGTTTCAGATCAACTAAAAACATAGAGAACTTTAGCATATTCTCACAATCATGTCAAAGAAGTAACAAAAAAAGCAGCAAGAGAAATTGAGAAAAAGTGGTTTATGAGGAAAAAAGAAAACCAGGACATTAAACAAGAAATCAAAAATAACAACAAGAAAAACAACAAAAACTAGCTATCAGGATGGGTGGAGAAGAAGGGAAATGATGGGTGAGGTCAATTTCTGCAGATGTGTGAAAAGATAAGGCCTGGGGAATAATCACTTTTTTTGTTAAATGGGAAAAGGGAAATGGGCTCAGGTACAAGACTGGGAAGCACTGGTTAGACCAAATTGCTCAACGGATAATGCACTCTAGAGAACTTCTCTAATTTACTTATTTAATTTTGTACTGTAGTTGAAGTAACATAGTTCTAATAGCATTTATGCTCATGCTTGTGGAAAACAAAATTAATGACTGTCAACAACTACCAGAGTGTCCAAGACCCTCCATCACTGTCCTGGTATCAATAAAATATATTCTCAACTTAAGAACTAAACTAATAGGGGCCGAACGATAGCTTAGCGGGTAAGGCGTTTGCCTTGCACGCGCCGGCCTGTGCCAGCTCAGGTTCGATCCCCGGCATCCCATATGGTCCCCCGAGCACCGCCAGGAGTAATTCCTGAGTGCAGAGCCAGGAGAAACCCCTGAGCATTGCCGGGTGTGACCCCCCAAAAAAAAAAAAAAAAAAAAAAGCAAAAATAAAGAACTAAACTAATAGCCAAAAGACCCGAACTTAGTACCAAATAAAAACATAATCCCCTAATGATTTATCTGCCATTTACTATAGACATGAAATAAGATAATGCATCTTTACTGAATGCTCAACTGTACATGCTATTTCTCTCTCTTTCATATACAGGATTTTCCAAGAACAATTTAAAATATATAGACACATATATTATTCGATATGCCAAAAACAGTAACAATAAAGGACCTCAGTCCCAACAAATGGAGATGTTACTGGTGCCTGCTCGAGCAAATCGATGAACAACGGAAAGACAAGTGATACAAGTGATACATTAACAACGCACTATTTGGAATTATGTGAAAACATTCTTTCACTTTCTAAATTTACTATATATATAACATACAGTAAATATATATAGCCTCTTCTATATATATATATATATATATAAGCAAATATATATATATATATATATATACATGCGAGCGTGTGTGTGTGTGTGTGTGTGTGTGTGTGTGTGTGTGTGTAGCCTGTGCAGGCAAGAACTGCTTATAAATTGTTTACTTATCAGTAAGGCCCTCATTTTACAATCAGTTGTTTCTGTGTTGCTATGATTCTGGAGTGACACACAGCAACAACACTACTTAGCAATGTTGTACTTAAAAAGGATTAGGAGTTTAACAAAGGAGATTGCAAAGAGAAAGAACTGTATATTTGAGGGTATATATAATGGTATCATTATGGCTGATCATAAAATGAGATTAGGGCTAAAGAAACCAGGTAAAAGGAGATGCAATTAATTACAGAAACGAAGAAAAAAGGAGTGAAATCATCAGAGAAAACTAGAAAACTGAAAGTAAGAGAATATAAAGGATTTTCTTGAAAATGAAATTAAAAATTATAGATACCATAATTTCAAGTAAAATGCAAGATCACTGAAAGTTAAGAATCAAGAGACCAATATGCCTGAATATTAAAAGTTTCACAAATAAACATTTTAAAATCACTAAGTACTACAACAGAAAGTGATTACATAAATAACGCTGTTGAACACTAACACTTAAGAATTTAAGGAGTTGTGATAAAAAAAGTCAAATAAAATGTTATACTAGGATACTAAGTGCATTTTTCCCTTTTCTCAGTAGCTCCATTTCCCTCTACCCAGGGTATATATATATTCCTATACATTTATATAAGAATATTTGTGTATATGAGAAACAAACTGTTTTATTGCTTAGTGTTAATTTGAAGATTTTATACAAATGATATATTCTGCATAAATTTTATAATGATTTCTCCAGTGAATAAAAAAAATTCAAGATAAAACCATAACTTAAATAGTTCCTAATACTGTGTGTGCAATTCAAAAAGGGTACTACTATCTTTAACATATATTTACCTTGAAGCTTTCTACTTAGTTCAAGTTTTTCCTGTTCGAGGCGTTTAATTCTTCTTTCATAAGCTTCAGTTGCTAAATTGTTGTCTAGAGTCCTCTGAAGATTAACATCAAGATCTAGTGATGAGGGACCAGCTGTAACTCTTAAACAGCTCCGATCAGAAAGTACACTAAAAAAACAATTCCCATATTTATATTAAAGAGTTTGACAGAAATCTTTTGAAATTGATCACTTTGAAATTGCCCATTTAAGACATGTATATGCATACTTGCTTACAATTAATCAATTAACACGATTGTTTTTTTTTTTTTGGTAAAAATCACTATAATGATTTATGAAAGCATTTTAGTGAAGCTCCAGGGAAGGTAGTACCTAGGTTAAGGAACTTGATTTGCTTACCTCATATGGCCCCTGAGTAGCAGGAGTATATCAGGGACCCCCAATCTAGGAATCCCTGAGCAGAGACCACAAGAGATCCTGAGCAGGGTGTCATCCCTGACTATAGAAATAAGAGTTCAGCCCCTCAGCATGGCAGAGAAAGGACCAAAACCCAAAAAGAAAAAAAAAAATTGAAACACAAAAATAATCTTGGATTCATTAAATGATCACAGATTACAAATGAAACTTTGCTGAAGGGATACTGATAGTTTAAAATAATGTGGTCATCTAAGTGTAATTAATAGTCAAAGCACTTAACAGAACTTGGAATTCAAAACGAAATAATTTAATTCAATACAAAAATAATTTAAAATACTGGAATGTCTAAATAATTTAAAAAACTGGAATGTCTAAAATACTAGACATTTAGCACTGGGTAAAAGACACAAACTCCCTTTCCCACATGGAGCATATATTCCAGTGACACAGACAAAAATAAAGAGCTGGAGCGATAGCTAAATAAGCTGAAACACAAGCTTTGAATGCAGAAGGCCCAGGTTTGATGCCCAATGCTGCATATGGTCCCCTGAATACCACCAGAAGTGAACTCTGAGCACTGAAGCAGGAATGAGTAGCCTCTAAACACTTCCCGATAAGACCCTAAAACCAAATAAATAAATAAGCAAGGTAAGTTATATGTTAAGTACATTAAACAGTCTTAAATGTTAGAAAGAAAACAAACTAATAAAGGAAGGAATGAAGAATATCAAGGGTGAATATATCTAGGGGAAATGGAATACACTAAGGGGAATGAAGAAATTTTTATCTAAATAGATAAAATAGGAAAATCTCAAAAGCACTCAGAAAGTAACTTGAATAAAGTCTAGAAAGAGTAAGAGGATTAGGAAGAGGCAAGGAAATGTTGGGGGGAAAGCATTTCAGCAGATCAAACGTATAACGGCGCTTGATCAAAGTGAGTGCAGCATATTGACAGATCAAGGGCTTTATGTATGGAATGGAGTGAGCAAGCAAAGAGTGTAAGGAAAGAATCAGAGAAATAAACCAGAGTTGTAAGGCTTAGTGTCTGTGGTGAAAGGGAAAATGCAAAGGATTTCCTTTGCTTTTTTAGTTGGTAATTATTAAAAAGCAAGTGGAAAGGGATGGGAATGTTGGGAGAAAGGAAGACAAGTGGTAAAAAGACAGAAGTGGACGTTAGGTGGGGGTTCAGTGTTAGTACGCACACAGTGATTTCCAAAAATGTACATGAAAAACTTAAAAGAATGAAAATATCTGAAAGAGCAACAGAGAGTAGAACTCTATCCAGAAACAGTTATGTAATACAGGGAGATGAGGAGGTCTCAGAAGTAGAGACTGAGAAGGAAAGAGAAACAGAAGTAAAGAGAAATCAGACAAACTTTGGAAGTTAAAAGAATAAAATGACTTCTTTTATTTGGAAGCAGTTTTGATAATAAAACTAGGCAAATAAATAAGACCAGAACTGCAATGTAAATTTGGAATTACAGAGTTCAATGGGTACATCAATATAAATGAATTGAGTCAAGCAACTGGAGCACAGGTATGACTTGAGTGGAGCCTAAGAAAAAGTATGAGAGAAATGAACAAAAAATGAGACTACAAATTGGAACAATTTTTGCTATAATGAGCTCAGAATGACTGGTAGCAGGTACCAAAAGAAAAGAGATTTGTACTTTTTTTTTTTTTTTTTTGGCTTCTTGGGTCTCAGCTGGTGATGCTCAAGGGTTACTCTTGGTTCTGCACTCAGGAATTACTTCTGGTGGTGCTGAGGGGACAAGCCAGGTTGGCCATGTGCAAGACAAATGCCCTCCCCACCTGTGTACCACCCTCCCTGCCTGTGTATCAGACCCAAGATTTGTAATTTTAAGAGTAAAACTGCATGAGCTGATGGGAATGATCTAATGATGCAAGAAACACAAAACAAAAAGTATGATGTAACTAACAGCAAACAATGCATGAGAATAAGTCGGATTAGAAGTGGATTTAGTTCATTCATAAAAAGATGAGTATATGGGTCAGGAGAGATCTGATAGTGGGTAGGTTGTCTGCCTCGCACAAAGACAACCAGGGCTCAGTCCCCACCAGGAATGATCCCTCTGTTGTTGCTTTGTCTTTAAGACAACGCCTCTGGTGTGTAGAGCTCTCTGCTCACAGCATAATAGCAGATGCTGGGGACTAAGCCTGCCTCCATGAGGCAGACACCTTATTCACTGTGTAGTATCTATGGCCCACGAGTGATCCCCTGAACACAGCTGATGTGGTCCAAAGTCAAAAAGAGAAAAAATTCTGAGTTGGGAGGTTCATAGATGATAAATTCAGTGACAGTTTAATGAGGTCATCTATTAGTTTCAATCCTATCAGTAAAGAGGAAGCAAAGTCGCTAGATAAGAATAAGGATAACAGTGGTTTCAGAGGAAAAAATAAAGTATACCCTAGTTATCTAGGAGAGTAAAGAGTAATATTGTATATTTGTCAAGTAACAGATGGGTATTTAGAGGCTGCTAATTACGAACTTAAAACAAGACAGGAAGGGGTTTTTAATAATTATTAATTTAGCAAACTAGAGTAAGAGAACGAGAAATAGTCAAGGAAATAAGGCGGCAAAGGGATTTTTTAATAACAAGCATTAATTTAGCAAAACCAGTGTAAGAGAATGAGAAATACTTAAGGAATTGAGGGAGCAAACAAGGAATGATTATAATTATTCTCAATGGAATTTAAACTAGATAAGAAAAAGATGATGTGAATGGAATGACAGTGAAAAAACTAAGATCAACGTACTGAAAGGTTTAGAGCATGACACCTAGAGAATATTTATTCAGTAGCACGAGATTCTTCTGATATTAACAGATTCTAGGTTCTCTATTTATTCTATCTTTTTATTCCAAAAGGAGTTAAAAATCTTACATGTTCTATTAGTTTTAAAATGTTTGACTTTTTTCCAGCAATAGTTTCATCTTATTTTCAGAACTTCATTTACAAAGATTCTCTTATGTTACATAATTTTAAACCTCAATTCATTTTAATTTGCCTTAAAATTTTCAAATCATGTTAACTTTTTTTAAACTTACCAACTACTAGTATATGTGAAACCAACAAATGGCAGATGGTGGCCAGAAAATGCAGTATGTGTTGGTGGAGGCATCGTTTCCTGAAAGAGGAAGAAACATCTGGTGAAAAAAATCTATGCCTGGTAGACTTGGTTATGAATATTCGTTATCAACAGAAAATTCAGAAACAATGATGAACATATTTTAATGACTACAAATAGTAGTCATTTAAACACAGACTACAAATAGTACTATTGCAAAATTTTTATAAAATTAATAAAGTTTGAATCATGGGAACTACCAAATCAGGGGTAGTAATGATGTGCAGGAATTTTGTACATCAATACTACAAAGACACTATTATAACCATAGTACCTAAACTATAAATGTTTTAATTTAGAAAGACTGAGAGTCTGCTATTGAGAATACAAACTTCACTCATAAATCTTTTTCTTGAAAATCTGTCCAGTTGCTAATACTAATTTTAACTGAAAACCAATACTCTAGAGCTTTTATAGTCATCTGTAAGATATGCATAAATAAAAAAACCGAGTTGCTCCATGCATATGTTTCCTGGAGGGGGTTAAGATACTCTGCCTTTCTGTATCAGTTCTCAGACTGAAAATAAGAACCTTTCCTTCTTTTTATTTTTAGTGATTTATTTATTAACAATAAAATCAGTTTCACTGTTTTACACGTGCTGTGCTGAAACACCATTCCGACCACCAGAGGGCTTGGATAGCTCCACCATTATCCCAAGCTGCCTCTGACTCTCCCCAACACCCACAAACCATAGTTATAGTGATCATATCTCAGTGCTGTTTCCACTGAAAATTGTCTAATCCCTTTATTACTTATACTATGCAAATGAGTGAAATGATCTTTTCTTACTGACTCATAAATTCCCTTTTAAAGGTCCAATATGCCAAGTTTTTTGCATTTTCATGTTTTCACAGGTGATTTGACTTCTTGAATTGGCGAAGTAAAAAATTTATTATGTGCCAAACCCCCACAAAAAAAAAAAAAAACCAAAACACTCATGTGTTAGATAAGCTTAGTTCAGGCATGAATTACAGTGATGTTGGCCATGACAACCAGGACTCAGTTAGTCAACAATGCATATTAAATGTGGGACCTTTAATTTAGAAATACACATAAAACAAGATATAGTTGGTTGATGAAAATGCCATAACCAGAGGCTTACAGGAACCTAATACTATATTCCCCTACAAACAATGGTTCAGATTGGCTAACAATGTTTTTATGGCAACCAAGACTCTAACAACCACAAATAGTTAGAACTGGCTGTATTGTGTATTTAATTTGGAATGAATAGCAATCTCTTAAGAATAAGTCTTAAACAATGAGTAAAGTCTATTTAACTCTTCCTTATCAGGTGCAATGTAGAAAATCTAAGAAGTTTTTATATGGTTTAAACTGGAAACTAACTGAACAGTAATATGTGATATCATATTAATATGAAATTTCTTAATGCATATTTAAACCATAGGAAATGAAATAACTGAAAACTGAAGTTCAAAACTGAGGTTAAAAAAGAAAATAACAATGTGCAATTCTGCATTTTTTTTCTTTTTTGGGTCACAGCCGGCAATGCTCAGGGGTTTTTCCTGGCTCTGCACTCAGGAATTACTCCTGGCAGTGCTCGAGGGACCATATAGAATGCCAGAGATCGAACCCGGGCCGGCATGGATGATTTAGAGCAGAAATTGATAAAACTATGTTGGCTTTTTCAAAATGACTCACAAAGCTAAAAGTGGCTGGACATTAATTAATAAATTCCATTAATTAATTCTTTAGTCTACCACCTGATAAATACAGCTTATACGATCAGGTCAGTAAGGCTGGAGACTTATGCATGCATTTCTTGCATTTCTTACTAATTTTGCTATTTTAGTGGCAGCACCACTGGGCATGGCTCTTTAGTTGTCTAAATCATGTCAGCCTCTCTGGCAGCAAAGCTGTGGGTTTCATAAACAATTCCAGCCTAGAATTTCTCAACTCAGCTGAAGAAGGAGGAAGACTATTTTTCACCGAAGTTCAGCCCTTTTTTCTATAAATAAAAGCCTCTCAATTTGTTTACCTTTGGTTGTTTTATCAAGATGTGACATGGGTTATTTTGTCAATTTTGCCCAGTTTCATAGTAGGAAAAAGAATACCTTTGATTTCCTATTTTGCTTTTGATTTGGTTTGGTTTTTGGACAACACCCAGAGATGCTCAGGGTCTATCCCTGGCTATGCACCCAGGGATCATGCCTCACGGTACTAGGGACTATATAGGGTGCCAAGGATCAAACCTGAGTTGGACACAGGTTGGACACAAGGCAAGTACCTTACCCACTATACTGTCTCTCTGTCCAAAGAAGTATACCTTTAAATTTTAGTTCTTCTAGCTATGAATGACTACACGTTTCAATTAACACTCTTACTTTCTTTTTCTTTTTGCCTTTTTTTTGGGTCACACCCGGCAATGCTCAGGGCCACTCCTGGCCCCTCACTCAGGAATTACTCCTGGTGGTGCTCGGGGGACCATATGGGATGCCGGGATCAAACCCGAAGCTGGCAGAGGCCGGCCGCTTGCAAGGCAAACGCCCTACCCGCTGGGCTATCGCTCTGGCCCAACACTCTTACTTTCTTAATCTGAGAGGAAAGGTATTAGAAGCATGGTCTGTTTGATAATTACTTATATATCTTTGTATTGATCCTTTCACATATGAATGAATGGCTGGTTAGAGTATTCTTTGTGACATGTACACTTCATTGATTTTTTTTTTAAACTATATCTCACCGGGACTGGAACTATAGTCCAGTGGGTAGGGCATTTTTCTTGCGCATGGCTGACCCAGGTTCGATCCCTGGCATCCCATATGGTCCCCTGAGCATCACCAGGAGTCATTCGATCTCAAGCCCTGCTCATCAGAGTTCCACCCTACAGAGAAGCCTATTTCAAGCCCAGGTATGCTCATGCTCAAACCAGAGACACAGATACACTGGACAGAGCTGCTACTGGCTCTCCCCGTTGAGCATGGCTGCTTCACAGCCATGAGGTTCATCAGTAAATGAATGAACTGAGAGCCTACCTACTACTGAGAGCATCCCACCTGCACGGCACAGCCTGGCAAGCTACCTGTGTTGTATTCAATATGCCAAATACAGTGACGATGGACCTCATTCCATGACCTGACAGAATGGTTGAGGCTCTTTATGTTCCTGTAGCAAGCAGATGCCCTAGGGCTACACTAGCACGCAACAGGGACCAATGGAGACATTACTTGTGCCCACTGGAGCAAATTGGTGAACAATGGGAAGATAGTGATACAAGTGATTTATATACGTGTGTGTGTGTGTGTGTGTGTGTGTGTATCACTGTATCACTGTCTTCCTGTTCATCATCGATTTGCTCGAGCAGGCACCAGTAACATCTCCATATGTCCTGTCTCATGCAAGTAGAAACCAAGGGCATCTGCTTGCTCCAGGAACATAAAGAGCCTGAAAGAATTCCATCCGGTCATGGGAATGAGAACTATAATTGTTACTGGTATTTGGCATATCAAATACGACACGAGTAGCTTGCCAGACTCTGCCGCGCGGTGGCATACTCTTGTAGTTACCTCTGATCTTGAACATTTATTGATGAACTGCGCGGCTGCAAGCGGCTGCGCAAGCCGGGCTGTGATCAGCTCTTCTGCTGGGTGGAGTTCTGACGAGAGGGAGTCCGGATGTGGAAAATGGTGGTCCTCATGGAATGGGGTCTCATGTGGCTTCTTGTGAGGCTCTTATACACACACACACACACACACACACACACACACACACACACACACACACATATATATTTATACACCACACACCACACACACACATAGATACATATATACATATTTGTTTTTGTAGTATTGGAAATAGTTCCCAAGGCATCACACATGCAAAGCAAAATGCTACTGCTGAGCTACATCTGTGACCCGTTTATAATTAATAAAATATTTCATAAAATTTCTTCATGATTGAAATTTAAAAAAAAATCAGAGAACCACTGCATAATGTCATACTTACAGAATTCTTTAAACAATCATCATCCACATCAAAATTGGATGTATCCGTTGGACTACTAACTTCTGGAATATAGGGTGCTTCACAATTTCGAATATTGTCCCAATCAATTCCACTAAAAAATGGGTGTTTCTTGAAGTCTTCTATTCCATTTTGACCAAGGCGATGCTCTCTGCTACAAATGAGTCTTCGAATAAGGTCCTTAGCATTTTCAGACACATCAGTTACTTGAGGTGGAAACTGAAACCTTTCCTACAGAAAATGATGGAGATAAACTATGTTAGTACTTAGCTTACTAATAGAGAACATTAATTTTTTAAAAACTTTTTTAAAAATCCATCAATGATGTGTACTGATACTAAAGAGGATACGGATAAATGTAAGATTTATTTTCCTAAAGAAACTTTCCATTCATGTTGCTTAGTCATATATGCTCTGTAGGAAGATTAGAACTAAAATATCTTAAGCTATTTATTACTGAATCATTAAAAGATAGTGAAATATGACTCAATATTTCATGAATAAGATATATAATGTTAAAATAAGCTAGATACTTATTTTTATATACTTACACTTAATGATTAACTACTATTAATGATAAACATTTTTAGAGACAAATACCGTGGGGGTCTCCCCAGTAGTTCTCTAGTTCTGTTAATGATTATTTTGCAACAGTAAAGAGAAAAATTGTCTTGTTGATCTACTTTCCTGTTAGTCTATTTAATGTCTTATATAGTAAGTAACACATCTAATAAGATTCAGAAGTTATGTAAAATTATATGTATAATTTGTGATTTTGGTTACTCATCCTTGTCTAGTTTCAGCAGCATAGATGTTCAAATTCATTATTTGCTTTAAGGCTTTTTTTCAGTTTTGTGGGTTTGGGGGGCCCTGGAGTTTCTTCTTTTTTTTTGCTTTTTGGGTCACACCCGGAGATGCTCAGGGCTTACTCCTGGCTCTGTGCTCAGGAATTTCTCCTGGCAGTACTCAGGGGCCGGCCGTATGGGATGCTGGGGATCAAACCCGGGTCGGCTACATGCAAGGCAAATGCCCTCTCCGCTCCAGCCCCAGGAGTTACTTCTGACTCGGGTTACTCCCCATTAGTGCTTGGGCAACCACCATATGATGCTAAGGATAGAATCTGGGATACTCAAACTTAAAAAATGTGCTCCAGTCCTTTGAGCTATCTTTGCAGCGCAAAATTAGAATGGTTTCAGAAGACAGTCTTTTGAGAATACTTTCATTATATGTATGATTTAACACATTACTGAAAAATAGCTAAATATACTAACTTTGTGATTCATGATTTTTCCATATGTCTCCACCAGAGATTCTGCATAAAATGGTGTTTCTCCATAAAGCATTTCATACATACAGACTCCCAAAGACCACCAGTCACACTCGGGCCCGTATCTGCCTTTTCCATCTTCCATAGCTTGAAGGATTTCAGGAGAGATATAATCTGGAGTTCCAACAGCCACTGAGGACTGAACCTGAGGAAGTTCATATAGTTAGTATATGAATTTATACTATAGTTAGTATAAAAATTTATCATTAGAAAGAATAACATTTTTTAAATTAAGGGTATTAATATATAGGTACTCAATAAATATATCATAAAACTATAACTTTTTTATTATGCGAACTGTCACCTTGTTTACATAAATAAATTAAAATATTAAAATAAATAAAAACAAATTAAATTAAAATAAAATAAATTAAAATAAATTAATAAATTATTTTTATATAATTGCCACATTATAACACTACATTACAACCATTACTTAACTATGTTTAGAGGAATAATATAATTCAAATATCAGTATCACAACCTTTAACAAATTCAATATTGAGTTTACTCCTGTATTTTACTCCTCTATGCTATTTTTTCCCTTATGCAATTTGTGAAATTCTGTACCATCCTAAATAGGAATGGTAACAGGGATCTTCTCTATCTTGTTCCTGACTTTAATGGCATTCTGGGGGTAGGTTAAAACAAGAATTTCTGTTGAAAGTTTTTGATATAATTTATTCACTAGATATATGGATTTTATAAACCATTTTTGGCAGGGGAGTTGGTTGGTGCCACACCTGCTGAATACTCAGGAATCAGTCTTAGCAGATTCAGGGGACAATATGGGATATCACGTTGGTTGCATGCAAGACAAAATCCCTACGAGCTATAGTATCACTCTAGTCCCACTGATTTCACTAACTTTTAAGGAAGACTAATTCCTGACTAAATGTACAAATACGAGCCGGTCTCCTTGAAAATGGGTTAGTTGTGGCCAAAATTACTGAGGAGACAATTCTAAGAAAGTTGTAAGAGTCATCTCAATCCCCATTCACTGACAGTACTTTCATTCATTCATTCATTCATTCATTCATTCATTCATTCATTTTTGCTTTTTGGGTCACTCCTGGCATTTCTCAGGGATTACTCCTAGCTCTGCACTCAGGAATTACTCCTGGAGGTGGTCAGGGGACCATATGGGATGCCGGGGATCGAACCTGGGTCCAACTGCATGCTAGGCAAACACCCTGCATGCTGGACTATCCCTCCAGCCCCTATTTATTTTTTAAGAATATCTAGTATTTAATTGAAAATTTAGCAAAAAAAAACAAATAAAATGAAGTGTAGCCCAAAAGAGATAATAGATGAGAGAATTTCAAAATGAGAAAAAAATGAAGGCTCCATTTAAAGAAGTACTTTTAAACGGAATCTTATCAGGTGTTGGATACATGATATAGAAGTGTTTCTAGACTGAAATTCCTAAGTACCCTAACACAGTTTCTCCTCTAGTACTACTTGATTTCTAGTGATTTAAGCTATTTTAGAACACCAAAACAATTATTACCTAGTTAAGTCTCATGTAGTTTTATACTGCATGTGCACAATTCAACCCTCATCAAGTACCTCATCTGGATATTTTAGGTCCCTCTTTGCATGACTGCTTTCCTCTCTAATGCCAAGGCCTACCAATTTCATCTCTTCCAGTTATCCCAACTCCGATCTCCTCAACATTGTAGTATGGTTAGACTCTAGTCTAATTCTATCTGTCTTTATCACCAGAAAACTATCAGTCTCAGTGAACTGTGAAGCACACCTCATTTATTTATGTTATTCACAGATAGCAATTTGTGCTGTTATTCAATGTCTAAAAACAGTTCTCTCAAAAATTGTGTCCCTTTTAGCTATTATCATAATAGTCATTATTAGTTATAGCTGCTAATAATGAAAGAGCTATTCATTGCCAATCACTCCTTTAATCATAGCCAGAGGGCAGAACTCACACAAATTTACTATAGTAATCAAAACAGTGTGGTCCTGGAAGGATGGACTCTCAGAACAAAGGAACGAAACTTATAGGTCAATATCAAATCCCCATGCAAACAGTTATCTTCAGTAAAGGAACAAAAATACATGAAGTGGAGCAGGAAAATCCTCTTCAAACAGCATGTTAGGAAAACTGGTTGGGAACATGCCAAAAACAATTCAGATCCTATCCTAATAGCATGCACAAAATCAAGTAAAAATGGACTAAAGACCTCACTATCAGACCTGAGCTTAAATTAATTATACTGAGGAAAACACATACAGAATACATCTACACATTCAAGCTATGGGTATCTTCAATGATTCAATGCCATTGGCCAATTACATGGAAGAAGCAAAGATAAGCAAATGGAACTACATTAAACTAAGAAACTTCTGCACCACAAAATAAAAAATTAACAGAATAAAAAGACACACCAGAGACGGGAAGAAACTATTTGCCACTGGTCATCTTATAAAGGGATAATATATAAGATAGATAAAACAATGGTAGAATTTTATAAGAGAAAAACAATCACCCCATCAAAAAATGTGGGAAAGACATGAACAGAAATTTCTTCAAAAAGACATACAGATGGTTTTTAAAGGTATATTGAAATCATGCTCTGTATGACTTATCATCAGGGAAATGCAAATTTAAACAACACTAAGGTATTATCTCATACCACATCAAAATCTGAGACTGGCACACATCAAAAAGAATAAAATCAAGTTTTGGCATAGATGATATTTAAAAGGGACACTCAAACTGCTTGTGGAAATGTTGACTGGTCTGGCCTTTTGAGAAAACAATAAACTAGGAACAATAAACTAGGAACTGAGCTTCCATATGACCCAGTAATTCCACTTCTTGGCATCTACCCCAAAGGCCCAATAATTCCATTCATAAAGACATCTGCACTTCTATGTTCATTGCAGCACTATTCCAGCCAAAATCTGGAAACAACCCATCCAAGCACAGGTGACAAGATAAAGAAACTCTGATATATAACAAGAAAATATGGTGCATAAACACAGTGGAATACTACTTGGCTTTAAGAAAAGATGAAATCATGTAATTTTCTACTAAGTGGATAGATCTACGGAATCAAGCTAAGTGAACACGGAAGGAGAGGACCAGAGAAAGAATGCTCATTCCCATATGCTGGACATAACAAAACACAGCAGAGGGAATACAAATACCCAAAGGCAATAAAAACTAAACACTGGTCTTTAATAGGAAGCTTACCACAGCAGGGCTTTGTGGGGATGTGGGCAGTGGTAGAGGGGAAGAAGACACTACAACAGTGGAGAGAAGTGGACATGCTAGTGGAGAATGTGGTGCTGGAATGTTTTATACATGAAACCCTACCAATAACATTATTGTAAACAACACTGCCTAAAATAAAATTTTTTAAAGAAAAGTTCTCTCCTCAACATAAACTTCCAAAAGTCAAATTATTGATACAAAGCAACATGATATTTTCATAGCTTCTGGATTGTATTACAGTTTTCCAAAACAGTTTCTGCCAAGGAAAGTTTTATATACATAGCTGGGCTTCTGCTCTGCAGTCAAGAAACTAGAAGTGAAAAACAAAACTTAGGGAATAAGATTGAGCATATTAATTTAAATAAGTGAAAGAAAACAAATAAGGGCCTAGCAAAACTTAAGGTAACAGAACATTAATTAACAGAACTTATGCAAGTGAATACAATGGAGTCAATTTACTGGACTTTCAGATACAAAAAATTCATTAGGTGAATACAATCCCTCAAGAAACTATACAACAAGAAAACAAAAACTTTAGAAATAAAAGTTTAGGGTCTTTTTCCTCTCTGTGTGGATTTACTTATAACCCGTCTGTGAAAAGTGTTAAGTATCTCAAGTTCAATAATAAATAGCTAAAGAAGGAACCGTCTGTTAGCAAGTATATGCGGCAATCTTAAAATGGCTAATATAAGCAGTTAGAAATGGCATACCATTTTACAGGTAAGTCCTAATATAAATTTGAGGGCGGCACTATTGCACAGAAAGACCATTCAAACAAAAAGAGGTGGATAAGTATAGATGGTTGCCAAAAACATATAAAGACAAGTCTCAAGAAAAATACCATAATTTAGCATTTATTTTTATTTACCGTTCCATCTTCCATCAGCTTTAGACAAGAACCAAAATCTGCTAAACGAATATGTCCATTCATATCCATCAATATATTGTCAGGTTTGATGTCTCTGGAAAAAAAAAATACGTTCTATTTTTATTTATTTTCAATTGGTTGTTGGGCCACACCTGGCCATGCTCAGTGTTTATTCCTGGATCTGTGCTCAGATCCAGATGACAACTAGCAGGGTTAGGGAGGGAAAGAGGTGGAACAAGTGGGGTACCAGGGATCCAACTCAGGTTGGCCACGTGCAAGGCAAGCATCTTACCTGCTGTATTCTCACTAGCACCCACGTCCAATTTTAATTAGGAAAATTAATATAATCAGTTACATGGGTAAGATACTTTTTTTGCTTGAAATTCTCAGTTTTCTTTAAAAATCGATATTCTAGATCATACCAGGAATCACTGTAACTGCACGACATCAGCACCCTCCACCACCTGCCAGTTCAGTTGGGAGACATGTAGCCCTGACTACAAAGTCTGTTAAAGGAGACTCATTACATTAGCTAAATCACGGCTGCATTGTACCTTCTTTGCACAAACCAGATTGATATATCTCGGCCTCCTATATTCAACTTACACTGGCTACCTTCATCGCACTGTTTTAATATTTAGCCAACCCTAGCTCCAACCACTATTCCCATAAAATCTTAAAGGTAGCAGTAGTATGAAGGTTAAAAAAAAATCTAAAGCACAGAGAAAGGTCAATGAACACCTCCAGGAACCAGCAAAAGAAACTTTAACAACAAATTGGTTTGGAGATCTTTACCAAAGGCAGAAGAGGAGACCAAGAGCTGGTCCCACAAGAGAGCTCCCCATGAGAAGTGGAAAGTCTCTACCCCAGAAAACAACAGACACAACAAGAAAAGTACTACAGAACCCCAACGTTTAGTGAAGGAAGAATGCACAGAAGACTCAACCAGCACTAACCACCTATAGAGTCTTTAAGAAAGCGAATTTAGAGGAAAAGGAGATGCTCGGTGAGCTAAAAGAAACTGTGGATAAAGAGAAATTAATACTTTATACTACATTATGGACTCACCCACTGACCCTGCTCTACCAATTCAAGACAAATTCTCAGAGGAGATGTAAGCCAAGTAGCTAAAATTAATGGACACAGCAGAGCATGTTCTCCCACACCCCCACACAGAGAACTCTGGGAGCCTTGAGGGGAAGCGGGCTGAGTTCCTGCCCCACCAAAGCACTGGCAGCCACACATATACCCCACACTGCAGTTATGCCAAAGGTTCAGTACACCACTTCACTAGTTCTCTCTGCAGAAGCACTGAACGGCAAAAATTTCAGGTACCCTGATGTCCAGGCTGAGAACTGGGATCTTCTTAGAGCGGGGAAGGCAGCCTCCCCTTCATGCCCCACTCCCAGTACTTCCTGAAGACCCCATAGCTGCCACCATATCAAGTCACCGGTTTACACCACAGGTTCTGAAAATTTTGCCCACAAGACACTTCTAAATTCTTCAATACTGAAATTCCAGTAGGAGCACACCAAAATAGGAAAGCTACAGAGAAGCTAACTAAAAAAAAAAAAAAAAAAAAAGTAACATAGAAGGCTCTTAACAACCTCAAAGGTAAGATATAGCAATTTTCACATAAAAACTGATTTTTAAACTTATCAGTTTTAATACTGGAGCTTTGTTATCTAATCAATTGCAATGCTAAAACTGTATCACTAGTTGTGGTTTTATCTACATTAAAAGATTATCTTGGGGGGCGGAGAGATAGCCCAGCGGGTAGGGGCGTTTGCCTTTGCACGGCCGGCCTGTGCCGGCCTGGGTTCGATCCCGGCATCCCATATGGTCCCCGAGCACCGCCAGGAGTAATTCCTGAGTGCAGAGCCAGGAGTAACCCCTGAGCATCGCCGGGTGTGATCAAAAAAAAAAAAAAAAAAAAAGATTATCTTGCTGCTTTTCTTTAAATAAATAAATTATATTAATAATTCAAATTCTTAGTCTGATTCACATCAAAACTTCCTTATCTGGGGTAGGAGAAAGTGCAGCAGGCAGGGCACCCGCCCTATAGATGGATGACCTGGGTGGTTATCACATATGATCTCTGAGGAATAATCCTTAGTGCAGAGCCAGGAGTAGATCGTGACACTGCCAGGTGCAGCCCCACTGTCGGGGGATAACATAAAAGATAGGTGACTTCTAATTTAGGCTGGAGTGATAGAAAAGGTAGGGCACTTGCTATGCACAAGGTTGAACTGGGTTTGATCCCCCCAGCATTCCATATGATTTCCTGAGCCCACTAGGAGTGATCCCTGAGCACAGAACCAGGAGTCAGACCTAAGAACTGCCATATATGGCCCAAAATACAAAAAACAAAGCAGCCAATTTTCTTTCTCTAAAGTTAACTTGAGTGTGCCTGCTCTATCAGGATTTCAGTCATAGTGTTCAGGTGACATTAGAAACTACATTTTGGTTCTTTATAAAAATATTTTTGTATATGATTCTTCAAATGTTATGGTGAATAAAAAATCTGGTATGATTTAGTTTATTATTAATGAAATGTGGGTATTTTATAATTCATTGATTTCCATTAATAGTGCAGTTGTTTCCCAAAATCAGTTTTATGAAGCAGGTCCTTGTGAAGTCATGTTCTGCCATCAGTGAGAATTTATCAATGTTTATATACCCTCTTGCCAGAACTCCACCCAGCAGAAGAGCTGATCACAGCCCGGCTTGCTAGGCCGCTTCCGGCTACATGGTTCATCAATAAATTCTGGAGATCAGAAGTGACTACAAGAGTATGCCACCCGCACGGCAGATCCTGGCAAGCTACCCGTGTCGTATTTGATATGTCAAATACCAGTAACAATTATAGACCTCATTCCCATGACTTGATGGAATGGTTTGAGGCTCTTCATGTTCCTGGAGCAAGCAGATGCCCTTGTGCTCTACTTGCATGAGACAGGACATATGGCGATGTTACTGGTGCCCGCTAGAGCAAATCGATGATGAATGGTGACAGTGTTGAGTACATGCCTAACATGTATAGGGCCTGAGTTCCATCCTAGGCACTGCTTGGCCTTGTGTAGCAATGGTGTGCCTCAAGCACCAAATGCCAACTAAGATAAATTTAACCTCAATGTGATTTGCCACAACACATTTTATCACCATTCAAAAACCAAAAATTGTATGTTAAGGAAGATTTTTTTTCTTTTTCCTGCTTTTGCTTTGGGGCCATGCCCAGCGGTGGTCAGGACTTACTCCTGGCTGAGTGCATAGATTGCTCCTGGCAGCCACTGGGGAACATATGGAGTGTCAGGGATAGAGCCTGGATCAGCCTCTTGCAAGACGATCGCCCTGCCTGAGGTACTATCACTCTGGCCCCAGAGAAAAAAAATTAATCATCAGTAAACTTTTTTATGTTTTACAAAGCTTTTTTGCGGGCAGACAATAGCCTAGCGGGTAGGGCATTTGCCTTGCAGGCGGCCGGCCCATGCCGCCCAGGTTCGATCCCCGGCATCCCATATGGTCCCCGAGCACCGCCAGGAGTAATTCCTGAGTGCAGAGCCAGGAGAAACTCCTGAACATTGCAGGGTGTGACCCAAAAAAGCAAAAAAAAAAAAAAAAAAACAAACTTTTGCATTATGGCTAATGAGAGTACAGTAGGGTCACTTTAAGGTTTCTATGCCTCAGCTTTTCCTTGTGTAATATTAAGATAAATTTGGTTATGCCTTGGTTATTAAGGTAATTTCAAGGACCACTGTAAATAACAAATCAATATATGTGTCATAAATATCTTTTACAATGTCTATTTTTGTAAATATAATTTACTGGCATACAATCATACAAAATCATCTAAGTATTATCTGTTAAATTGTTAAATTTTTTAACTGTAGTAACAGAATTGTGTAGTTCTAACAGAATATGGCCTTCAATAATTAAAATATCAAGATCCTTATAGGAAGATTGTCAATCCTGCTGTAAAGGACAAATAACTGTTTAACACATACATTAATATTAAAATAACACCTTCATTTGTGACAATATGAGAGAAATTTGCTAACAGTGAACAAATATGAAACTGATTTCTGAGATCAGAATGATAGTACGAGTGGATAAAGTGCTTTCCTTGCACACAACCAGCCTAGGTAGACTCCCTGCATCTCCTATGATTTCAGAAGCCCAGTCAGGAGTGATCCCTGAACACAGAGCCAAGATTAAGCCCTGAACACAGCAAGGGGCAAGGGGTGGGGGAGGGGGAGGCAGTGAACTGAAATAAAGAAAACAAAAAAATTAAAGCCCCAAACAAATAGAAACTTTCAGGCATAAAATCAACAGATCATGGGAATGTAAAGTAGAGCATGAAGGCTAAATTAATGATACTGATGAAATATTTGAAAATTGCTAAGAATATAAATCTTTTGGGCCACAATTGGCTGTAGTTAGGGTTTCTGCCTGGTGAGGTTCAGATAGGGATCACACCTGGGTTGGCCCCCTGGAAGGCAAGTGCCTTATCTTCTGTACTATTTCTACATCTTTGTGAGATAACCACTTTTTAAGATATTTCTTCTGCTTCACAAAAATTAAAAAAAAAGCAACCCCATCAACATTATGGGGGGGGAGCTAAATAAACACTTCAGCAAAGAAGACATACAGATGGCCAAAAACACTTGAACAAAATGCATTTATTAATACTGATTATCATGGAAATAATAATAAAGATCACAGGTGTGAGTTATCATCTAACACCAGTCATGTCAGCCTTATCAAAAAAAAACCAAACACAAGAACGTTGATGAGAATGTGGAGAAAAATGAACCTCTATTCATTATTGGGGGAAATGTGAACTGGCTCAATTTCTATGGAACACAGTATGGAAACCTCAAAAAAAAAAAAAACTAAAAATAAACCTATCATAAAATCAATGTCTATTTACTGATATCGCTAAAACACAGAGAAGTTGTAAAAGGTATATCTATACCTATGTTTAAAGAAACATTATTAATTATAGTCAAGACCAGTAAATAACCTAATGCCCGGCATCAAAGGGATCATAAAGTCATAAGACATTATGACTTACCCAAGTGTGTAAAGGACCTGTATAAAGAAAACTACAAGACACTGCTCCAAGAGATAAAAGAGGACACAAGGAAATGGAAACATATTCCCTGCTCATGGATGGGGAGAATCAACATTGTCAAAATGGTAATACTCCCTAGAGCTCTGTACAGATTCAATGCAATCCCTATAAGGATACCCATGACATTCTTCAAAGAAATTGACCAAACAATCCTGAAATTTGTATGGAACGATAAACCCCCAAGGATAGCTAAAGCAATCCTCGGGAAAAAGAAGATGGGATGCATCACCTTACCCAACTTCAAACTGTACTACAAGGCAGTAGTAATTAAAACAGCATGGTATTGGAATAAAAAACAGACCCGTGGACCTATGGAATAGAATTTGGGAGTCTAAAATGTAGTAAAGAAAGCCTCTTCAATAAGTGGGTGTTGGGAAAACTGGGCAGCGACATGTAAAAGAACGAATTTGGACCTGTGTCTAACACCATGCACAAAAATCAGATCAAAATGGATTAAAGATCTCAATATCAGACTTGAATCCATAAAGTACATTGAAGAAAATATATAATATGTCCTTTCTTCTCCTGGGATGAACCCAGAGCCATGGCAGAGCCTTGCAAGCTACTGTGGTGTATTCAATACACCAAAAACAGTAACAATAATGGGCCTCATTCCCAACGAATGGAGACGTTACTGGTGCCCGCTCGAGCAAATCGTTGAACAAAGGGAAGACAAGTGACAAGACAAGTGACAAGTCTTTTCTTCATTTTTTTTTTACATTGCAGTCTTTTTTCTTATAGATTTCCAATAATTTTTGAGTTAAATTGATCACTGTTTTAATGATTTTGTGGATTTTTTTTCTAGAATTAGAAATATTTTATCCCTACTAAAATTAAAGGGAAATCAGGGGCCGGAGCGATAGCCCAGCGGGTAGGGCGCTTGCCTTGCACACGGCCGGCCTGTGCTGGCCTGGGTTCGATCCCGGCATCCCATACGGTCCCCGAGCACCACCAGGAGTAATTCCTGAGTGCAGAGCCAGGAGTAAGCCCTGAGCATCACCAGGTGTGACCCAAAAAAGCAAAAAATAAAATAAAATAAAATAAAATAAAATAAAATTAATGGGAATTCTTTGATATTCTATGTCTTAGGAGTAATTTGAGACTTCATTATTCTACATTTGAATATTTAACACATCTGTATTCAAATCGGTATACTTTTAAAGGTATCACCCAATATTATTTTTTCCTACATACCACTAACTAGAAGTCATGGATAATCTTCTCCATTGCCTTTCTGGAAGATGTGATAGATCCATCAGGGCATCGGAGGGCAGTCATCTTGGTCTTATAGTTGGTGAAGGACAGGCAGGCGGTGCGAATGCTTTTCCCAGCTTCTGCTGCATCTTCCAGTATTTCTGCTCTTCTGTCTTTGGAGGTCTTCTTTTATCGCTTCTCTGCACCGTTTAGCAAGCTTGAACGTTAGCATTTGGTCTCCTGAGGCTCGGGCCTTGCCACGTTGGCGAATGAGCTCAAAAAGTTTCTGAAGACAAGCGCCCTTTTGTGTCTTTCTCTCTCTCGGCATTCTTCGCACAATCATGGAGGTGCTGAACCAGTCGGTTGTATTCTTCATTGATGTCAGTCAATGATGCTATTTTCCCATGTTGCTGCAATGGTGCCAAAGAGTTCCCAGTTAGTGGGTCGTTCTGGGAGTTCTCTTCTTAAAATTTGCATCCCTTTTCTCCCCGTTGCGGGAAGTAGAATTTTGCACCGAAGGAGACGGTGGTCCGATCCTGTTTGGAATTTGGGGACGATAGCAACATCGGTCAGACAAAACCGTCGATTGAAGATGATGAGGTCAATCTCATTGTGGAACTGTCCGCCAGGAGATTCCCATGTCCAACGTTTTGCTTCAGCCTTCTGGAACTGTGAGTTCCCATGAATGGTCTTGGTAGACATGATGAACTCAGATAGTCTCTCACCCGGTTCATTCCATTCTAGGCCATGGGTCCCGATGTGGAGTTCTTCAGCCGATCTTCTCGGTCCTATCTTGGCATTAAAATCACCGACTATGATCTTGTAGAAGGCGTGATCTTTTTTTAGGTGGAAATTATCACAAACGTGTGGGAGTCAGAGGTTAGGTAAGACAGAAAATGGAACAGTGTGCTAATAATTGTTGAGGGTACTAATGCCAACCTAGAAGTGAGCATTAAATAGAGGCAAAAGGATACACATGACAACCTTTTAATGTATGTTCTGTAATCCATAGTCTGGAAGGGAAGGAAAAGAGAAAAGAGAGAGAAAGGGAAAGAAATAAAGAACCTGCCATGGAGGTGGGCTGGGGAAGGGGGAGGGAACCGGGGGCGTTGGTGGTGGGAGATGGGCACTGGTGGAGGGACGGGTGCTGGAACACTGTATGACCAAAACCCAAATATGAACTTTTTAATTGTATATCTTTTTATTTGTATATCTCACGGTGGTATAATAAAATACTTTTAAAAAAAAAGGTGTGATCTTTTTTATAGAACTCCTCAAATTCCATGTAGAATTTCTCAATTTCATCTTCCTTGTTTGTGGATGTTGGTGCGTAGACAATGAATACAGAAATTGCTGGCAGTGGGCCACATCTCTTCAAGTGTAATCATCCTATTCGGTTTATTAGGCATTCAAATGAATCAATGTTGACGGCCATGTTCGTGTTGACAAGGACACCAACGCCACCGACGCCTCTTTTTGTCGCATATTCCAAGGAACAATTCTTCTCCGGTGTCAAATACAGCATGATGCAACTGACGCCTCCTCGTCTCAGTCAGACCAATGATGTCGTACTTGATCTTTTGTGCTTCCAGAAAGGCAATGGAGAAGATTATCCATGACTTCTACTCAAATCTCTTTGATAACCACATCCACCTGCCCACATACCAAATTCCACAGGATAGATATGATATTCCCAACGTTATCCCTTCTGAAATCCAACATGCCATCTCGTTGGTAAAGAAGGGAACAGCACCAGGCCCAGACAAAGTCAGACCCGAAGACCTGAAGAATCTTGCCATCGGTACTCATCAATACACTAGCTCGGCTCTTCACACACTACCTGTCTGAATGCAAGGTGCCCTCCCAATGGAAAACCAGCAGGACAGTTCTACTGTTCAAGAAGGGAGACATTCACAACATCGGCAACTATCGCCCCATCTGCCTGTTGTCCGTCATCTACAAGCTGTTTACACGAGTCATACTGAACAAGATTGGCAGAACACTAGATGAAGGACAACCATGTGAGCAAGCAGGCTTCCGGAAAGGAATTCAGCACAGTCGACCATATCCACACAGTAACCAAGCTCATCGAGGTTTGTAGGGAGTACAAGACGCCACTCTGTCTCACGTTCATTGATTTACAGAAAGCCTTTGATTCTGTGGAGACTGAAGCAGTCATCGAAGCCCTAGCCAAACAGGGTGTTCAAACCCAATACATCAAGATCCTTCGTGAATTGTATTACAGATTCACCACCAGGATTTCACCATTCTACAAAGAAGTGATCATTAATGTCAAAAGAGGGGTTTGACAGGGTGATACCATTTCACCAAAACTCTTCAGCGCCACCCTCGAGAACATCATGCAACAATAGAATGGGAAGGAATGGGAGTGAAGATAGATGGTCGGCAACTATACCACCTCCACTTCGCTGATGACATCGTCCTAATAACACCAAATATTAGCCAAGCGGCACAAATGCTGGCTGACTTCGACGGAGAATGTGGAAAGATAGGTCTACAGCTGTAGAAAGAAAACAATGTTTATGAAGAATGAACTAGTTCCAGAGGCCCCATTCACTCTCAATGGAACAAACATCTCTGAATGCAGCAGTTATGTGTACCTAGGTCGAGAAATCAACGTGATGAACAACCTAAAACCTGAGCTGCGCAGGAGGAAGAGAGCGGCATGGAATGCCTTCAAAGGCACAGAAGAAATAGCTAAAAGGACAAAGAACCTCCGGCTCCGGGCACATCTCTTTGACTCCACCGTTCTCCCTGCATTAACATGCGCCTCAGAGACCTGGGCCCCACGAAAGCAGGATGAGAATGCTATTCGGGTCTCCCAGAGAGGAATCGAAAGAGCTATGCTCGGAATATCACGCCTCACTCAAGTAAGAGAAGGAATCCGGAGTTCCGACCTCTGTCGCTATTCCAGAATCAGGGATGCTGTCTTGTTTGCCAAGGCATTGAAAATTAGATGGGCTGGACATGTAATGCGATTTGGAGACAACCGCTGGACTAGAGCCATTACCGACTGGATCCCACGGGATGTCAAAAGATCATGTGGCCGCCCACCTACAAGATGGTCAAACTTCCCTTGTCAAGACCCTGAAGGAATGATTTGAGGCTCTTCATATTCCTGAATCAACCAGATGCCATTGGGCTACACTGGCACGTGATAGGGTCCAATGGAAATGTTACTGGCGCCCGCTCGAGCAAATCGATGAATAATGGGATTCAAGTGATCAAGTGACCACTAACTAATCTGAAGTGCAACAGATAACACATAACAATGCTTATAATTACTGGGAGTTATAATATTTTCAATTCTGTTCCACTGATATGTCTTTCCACGTAGTATTAATATACTTTAAGTTATGAAATATATATTTAATATATTATAAAGATAGTCATCTTCTTTATACCCTAAATCTAAAAAATATGTTTCTAAGTATTCTAGGTATTTAATATATATGAATTTTTAATATAATTTTATAATTATTGTTCATGGCTAGATTATAAACTCCACAAAGGCAAGAATTCTTGCCCAATTTTTTAAACAATATTCCTGGCTAGAGAGACAGTACAGGAGGTTAGATGCTTGTCTTGCATATGGTGAATTCCAAATCAATTCCAACATAATATATGACCCCTAAGAACTGTCAGAGGTCACTCCTAAGCACAGAGTTAGTAATAGCTCCTGAAAAGCACTGGGTATACAACCACCTTTAGCCCTTTCCCACCCACTCATCCTATCTACACACACACACACAGACACACACACGCACACCAGAACTTAGAAAACTTAAAACATTAATATACAAAAAAAATTCTTTAAAAAAATCACAAATACTGCTGAGCTCCTTCCTAAACTATCTTAACATCTGTAGCATTTTATAGGTTAAAACTGTTCATATTCATTATGCAGAAAATATTCACTCTAAAATGACCAACTGCCAAATCCACTGGAATCTTTTCTGTTTAATATCCTAACAATTTCTCAATGACATCTGACACTGCTAATTACTCTTCATAATATATGACCATCTATTATAAAGAGACCAACTTCTTCAGATCCTTTCTTTGGGAGGTAGGGCTGAGTAGGTGCTCCCAAACAGTGCTCCATAGGGCACATAGGCACTCCTGACAATACATGGCAATAAAACAGGCATTTCAGTGCCAGAGCCCTTAGGTACCAGGATTACTCAGGCTATGCAGCAGTGCCAGGTCCATCAGGGCCACATCTAGTGCTGCCTGGGAACTCTCTAGGGCTATGCCCCTTGATGTTAAGGAGGCTATACGGTGCTAGGGGTCAAACTAAGGTGAGGATGCATGGAAGACAATCGACCCTTTCTCCCCTCACACTTGTTTTCTGATTTCTTTTACCAAAAGCACATTCCTCACCCTTTTAATGCTGTCCTTTCCAAAGATTCCTTTCTTGTACTCTTTTCTACTGCACCTCAGCGATATTTATTGCAGAAAGTTCTTTCCTTAACATTTCATGTTACAAAACCTGTAATCTGTAAATGTTAATACTCTATAACAACCACTTTCTCATGAATTCAAGAAAACAAGAATGTCTTATCATTTTTCTTTTTCATTTAGAAATTACAATATATTTATTTTTCATAGTTTACTAAGAATCATTGTGAACCACATATAAGTGACAATATTGAATTACATCTAACCCCATTCTTTATGCAGTAGTTTTTATGTATACCTATATGTTATATAATCCTCACAAGCCAATTGTTATTTTTACTTTAACTAGTCAAATTTCTTTTTCGAATTTAATAAAAGGGACCTGGAAGATTGCTCACTAGTTAAAACACCTGTGTTGCAAGCAGTAGGCTGCAACTTCAATCCCTGAAGCAACCCAAGTGTTGAAACAATAATAGTGGCTCTGCCATGCCATTTGAGTGTCATAGTAGGTGTGTCATATCCGAGCACTGCAGCCAGATTTTTAAGAACATCACAAAAGGGGTATGCAAACTCACAACAAGCACAACTTAAGATGTGCAAGTACAGCAGCCAAGCATGCAACTCCAAGAGAGTATGTGTGCACAACACCACAACTAAAGGTTTGTGAACACTGGCAAGTAGCATACGAACATATTTATAAGCACCACAACCAAATATGTGTAAGAAAACAAGAGATCCCAGGCATCACAACAAAACAAGAGATAAGGAAGAGTTGGGGGGAGACAATTTTTAAAAAGTGAAATTTTATATAGTCATTTATTCAGTTAATTACAACTTTTACTAACTTGAATTTCTTTCTGCAGATTCAAGTTTCCTTCTGGTATTAAATCCCTAAAGCCTCATGAACTTCCTTTAGCATTTCTTATGGCGCAAGCCTCACACCAAGTTATGTGTTTTCTTTTTATCTAAAGATGTCTTTCACTTTATCTTGAAGGATAGTTTCACTGGATATAAAATTTATGACTGCCGAGTCTCTCTTCTGACTCTTGTTTTCTGATGAAAATTCATCAGTTAATTATATCGTTTTTTCTCTGTGTACAATGTTACTTTATTTCTTACTGTCTCCAAAATTGTCTATTCTTCAACAATCATACTATCATGAACCTTGCATGGCCTTATTCATATTACCTTCCTTGTTTACTGAACATCTCAAATACATAAATTTAGTCTTCCATCAAATATCTTCAGATATTTTTTTTTTTGCCCATTCTTTCTCCTCCTTCTGGATCTGAAAGCACATGCATATAAGATATTTTGATATTATCTAACAGGTCCTTGAGACACTAGTATAACCTTTTTTTCCTGCTTAACTTTTGATTAATTTCTATTCATGCTCTTACAAGTCTGTTTATTTTGTTAAGTATATCCAGTGAAAATTATCATTCCATATATTTCAAAATTTCCATTTCAATTTTGGTTTCTATTTCTCTTCCAAGATTTCCAGAATTTTTCATTCATCTTGGGCAGATTTCATTTTACGTCACTAAGATTAATTACAAAGACATTTGAAAATTCTAAACTGTACCTCTAAATTCAGGGAGGATCTTGGCTGATTTTATGGGTTTGGGGAGTTTTGTTTGATTGCCACACATGATGATGCTCAGAGCTTACTCCTGGTTCTATATATGGGATCACTCCTTCTGTGACTCAGGGAACAATACAGGATGCCAAGGTTTAAGTCCAAGTCAACTGTGTGCAAGGCAAGTACCTCACGCCTGTACTACCTCTACAGCTCCATGATTTAAAAAATAAATTTTTTTACTTTTTTTTTTAACAATTACAAAAATTTCATGTTTGGATTTCGGCCATACAGTATTCCACCACCCATCCCTCCACCAGTGCCCATTTCTCAACACCAATGTCCCCGATTCCCTCCCCTTTCCCCAAGCCTGCCTCCGTGGCAGGTACTCCAACTCTTTTCTCTCTTTCTCTCTCTCTCTCTATCTCTCTCTCTCTTCCTTCTCTTACATATTGTGGATTGTAATACATATACTTAGAGGTTATCATGTGTATCTTTTTGCCTGTATTTAATTACAGCACCACGATTTTATAATATTTTAAAACTCAGTTCCATTTCCCTGTCTCTTTGAACACAGGTAATTCTGAATTGTACCCTATCACAATGAACGCTAAATCACTGGGGCCTTAAATTTTCTGTTTTTCTATAATTATTAATTTTTACCTGTTTAAATCATTTTATTATATTTAAATCATAAACTGTGCTTCTTGAGCAGCAACTCATCCCAATGTATCTTCTGCCTTTAGCTCAGTTAGATTATGTGATTCAGGATTCAATTGATTCTTAAGGTAGATGTATTTTAGATTTTTTTTACCAGCAAGCAGATTCTCAGAATGTAGTTTGGTCATTTCTACGCCCTAAAAGTTTACAATTTTTGCTCATGACACAATGCACACCAACTAGTCTCTATTCACTCTAAAAACTCCACAAAAACAAAGAGCTCACTTCACAGATTCATCTTCTCTAAGCACATACTCCCAATCAGGTTTTGTTTGCTTCAGTTAACTCTATAAGGCCTTTAAGATACTATTATACTTAGATTTTAGTTTGTTTATGTGAGGACCTTCTTGATACAGAAGAACCTATCAGTCACTTCCTTTCCTTATATAAAAATTGTTAATTAAGTTTTCTAAAATAAATGCCCAATTCTACTTATAATTACGGCACCTTGGACTTTCTATCTTATAGATGAAGTAGATATTATTTCAAAACATCAGCCTCATTAAAATGGGAGCCACTGTTAGGAAAAATGAAGTCATGAAATTTGCCTATAAATGGATGGACCTGGAGAGCATCATTCCTAGTGAAATGAGTCAGAAGGCGAAAGACAGGTCTCGAATGACTGCATTCAATTGTGGAATATAAAAAAATAGTATGAGATGAATATACAAGGCCAGGGAAAACAAGGGCCAAGAGGACTTGTTAGTGGTGGTAATCTGCCAGAAGTGTGTGTGTGTGGGGGGGGGGGTGGTGGAAGGCAGGTAATACAGAGAAAGGACCAATTTGGCATAATAGTTGGAAATCGTCACACTAGACTAGAATGGAGTGTTGAAAGCAGGTAAAGGGATATACATGATAATCCTTCAGTGTCTGTGTTGAAAACCGGGCGAGGGAGGGAAGGAAGGAGGAGAGAGAGAGAGAGAGAGAGAGAGAGAGAGAGAGAGAGAGAGAGAGAGAGAGCCTGCCACAGAAGCAGGCTGGGGTGGGGGAAACTAAAGACACTGGAGTTGGGAAGCGTACGCTGGTGAAGGGATGAGTACTGGAAGAATATGACTGAAACCCATTCGTGAACAACTTTATAGTAATCTATCTCATGGTAATTCAAGAAGGAAGAAGGAAGGAAGGAAGGGAGGGAGGGAAGGGAGGGAGAAGGGAGGGAGGGAGAAAGGAAGGAAGGAAGGAAGGAAGGAAGGAAGGAAGGAAGAAGGAAGGAAGGAAGGAGGGAGGGAGGGAGGGAAGGAAGGAGGGAGGGAGGGCAGGAGGGGAGGGAGTAAGGGAGGGAGGGAGGAGGAAGGAATGAAAGAAGGAAGGAATGAAAGAAGGAATGAAAGAAGGAAGGAGGAAGGAAGGACGAAGGAAGGGAGGAAAAGGGAGGAAAGGGAAGAAAAGGGAGGGAAGGAGGGAGGGAGGGAGGGAAGGAGGGAGAAAGGGAGAGGGAGGGAGGGAGGAGGACAAACAATCATGGTCAAACAACCATGCAGACACCCACGTCAGAAAAACAAATGCCCTGGGCCTATTTCATGATCTGGCTAGCTATGTGAACCGAAATCAATCATACCGATAATGATCTTTAATCTCAAGTGAATTACAACTCACACTATACAGCAAAGAGCTAAACTTGTCCAAATGGCATATTCATGTACAAAAAGATGGCTGTATTTTTATATTTGTTTCTATGTTTCACTGTCTATTACAGAGACAGGGATGCCTTACCATTCAATGGAAGATTACATCCAAGAACATCAGCAAACAGTTGTCAAATGCCAGCTCCTTAAAAAGTTGAACAGACGTTCTTCACTAAAAGCCCCTCTTTCTTAGGGACCCATACCCATGTCAAGATAAACATGAAAATACAAGGACTTGGCCATTCTGACCAAATGGGTGTTGACTCTGATAGGCCACACACATTCCAGAATCCATACTGAGGCTGAACGCGACCTACCCTGCACTGTAATCTGACTTCTCCATCTGTCTGTTCCTGCTTCCTCCAACTCTCTACAGCAAGTGTTAATCTGAACAACCGCACACATTATCTCACTCACAGCTTTCGGAAAATGTAATTTGCTATACAGCAAAGGATAAATGGAACAAAGAAACAGCACATTCCATTTTCTGATATAGGCCAAAGTAAGATCTGGCACTCAGAATCACTGCGCTAGTGCCGTGAAAGGTGCCAGATAACCAGCTCGATAAAACATATTGCTAAAAATAGAAATGAAAGAGAAAAAAGACAAAAATATTGTTCCTGTACTAGTAATTTTGGAAAAGAAAAATATAAGATAAAATTTTTATCACTGTAAAATCAGTATTCAAGAATCTTCCTAATTCAAATCTGTGTCCTAGCATTATCACCAGAAAAGGTCTGGAGGATCCCAACCTGGCAGTGGTCAGGGCTTGTCCTGCTCTGCACTCAAGGATCACACCTGGCAGGTTTGGGGAACAATATAGGGTGCCAAGAATCAAACCTGCATTGGCTGTACTGTTAGGCAAACACTAACAGCTGCACAATATCACCAGCCTCATTAAAATTTTTGAATCAGCATTTTTCTTAGTTTCTAAGCATAGCAAAGAACTCCTTGCTTACAGAAATGAAATTATTTTAAGTTCTAAGAGTAAATTTATATGTATAATAAAAAGTATTTTATTTGCAATAGTAACAATGATAATAACGTATTCTAAAACAATGACCTGGAGGTCACTTTTACTTTATTAATTTAGTAGAAGATCACTGCTAGAATAGGGTTACTATAAATCTTCTGAGTGTAATAGTTAATATAATAATTAACCTACGAAGCACTAGTTTTCAGTTCTAGATGGACATCAAAATTAATTAGGCCCTAATTAATTAATTTTTGCCTTAATCCAGACACCATAATAGTCAGAGTGCTGTTTACAGACTGGCAAGAGAGTTACTAATTTGGGACATATCTTTCTCCTCTGTACCAACACACAGCAATATATCCAATTTGATTCCATTTCATTATTACTGAGGTCAGTGGAGTTTATCTCCTTTTGTAGGACCAAAATTGGGATCATCATGATGGCTTCAATCAACTTCAAATACCTTCTAAATGTATATTGGGGTTTTAGTTTCAAGATATAATTAAGGGGAGCCGGAGCGATAGTCCAGCAGGTAGGGTGTTTGCCTTGCACGCCGCGCCCATGCAGGCCCAGGTTTGATCCCCGGCATCCCATATGGTCCCCCGAGCACCACCAGGAGTAATTCCTGAGTCTAGAGCCAGGAGAAACCCTGAGCATTGCCGGGTGTGACCCAAAAAAAAAAAAAAAAAAGATATAATTAAGGGAAACACATACATTCAGTCCCAAACAAGAAGAAAATATTCCTGGAAATGCTATGCTCTGACATTCTGAAAAACACTTGTGCCTAGCAATTATCTGATTTTCTCTAAAATTTCTAATAATTAATTAAATCAAGTAATAGCTGACTTCATACAGACTGAAGGGTATGCGTGTTGCTAGGGTTATTAACTGAATTTTGTCTGCGATTAACCAAATTTGGGGGGTGAGGAACAGGGGTACTCACTGCAGTGCTCAGGGCTTACTCCTGGCTCTGTGCTCAGATATTACTACTGGCGCTGCTCAGGAGACCATATGTGGTACCAAGGATCAAACCCAGGTTAGTTTCATGCAAAACAGGCATCTTACCTACTGTACTCTTTCTTAGTGCCAACAAAGGCATTAGTGCTGCTTAAACTGAATAAAAACTTTACTAGACAGATGTAAAGTAAGTCAATGGATGTAATTTTATCAATTTTTAAACTAGTATGTCATAATTTATATAAGAAATGGTAGTGCGGGGGCAGGAAGAGCTCAGTGTCAGAGAGGTATGCCTTGTAAGTTCAGGGACCAAAGTATGATCCCCATCTCAACCCTATAATTGTCTTCTAATCCCTGTACTGACACATGTATCCTAAAGGCCCCGAGCACTGCCAGGTACAGACCTCGTGACCAGCCCCCAGCACCACTGGGTTCAAGCAACACAACAGAGTATCATCAGGAGTTACCTCCACACTACAAAACCCCAAAATAAAGTAATTTAAAATGTGATGGTAATCCTAAATAGTTCCACAAATTCTGAATTTTAAAAAATTTAAACATTTTTACATGTTTTTAATTGTTGTTGTTTGGAGTCACACCTTGTGGTGCTCAGGGATTTCTCCTGGCTCTACCTGAGGGATCATTCCAGGCATGACTTGGGGCAGCACATGGTACCGAGGACTGAACCCAGGTCAACGGCAAGAAAGGAAAGAGCCCTACTCACTGTACTAAGTCTCTGACTCCAATATTCTTTCTAAATTTTAAAATATACAGCTTGGCATTATGTTAACATAATGCATAACATAGTATAGTCAAATCTACTGGTAATAAAATTTTTCCTACTTCACATAATGTGCTGTGATATATCATCTGTTCATGGTGTTCCACAAAGTTTATTTAACCGATATCACATAATGCTAGTAGATATCAGAACTCTGCTTTGGTTAGATAATATGGAGGATATGATTTTGAAATTATTTTAAAAAGGCATGTTTTATTTGATGTAAAAAAAATCAACCACCAACTTGCAAGGCAATGACTGGTCTTATTACAAATTCTAAGTTTCTTTAAATAATCTAAAAAAAAAGGCACTATACAATCAACATGAAATTACTTAAAAGCATCTATTTATTGTCTGAGCATTCCCATATTCAAAGACGTTTACTAGTTCTAAAAGTTTATAGCAATTTATCTAACTGTTTTATTATAAATACAATATGACAGAATGAAAGTTAATGAATTTGGAGGTATCATCTGGCTGAATATGCCCCTGCATGGTCCAGAAACTTCAGAAGCTGTAGAACTGGGATGAATCTGCAGGAATACTTAGTGAAGCCGTGGAATTAGGTCATTGGCATGGTCATAGCAATGGTGTGTGGGTGCAACTTCCAGGGCTTGGGCAGAGCAGGGACTCAGACAGTCCACCTCCCAAGGGTACCCCAAAGTTCTTAGCCAGGGGTAAAACAGGGACACTGGTGTGTCCATGAATTTCAGCTACTTGGTTTGCATCTTCTTAGAGACTGAGTTTGTGAGTCTGAATGGTAAGGCTGGTAGGTGAGCTGGCACGGCTGTCAGGACTTCTGGAAGTACAGGGATGCTCAACAAATTCTATTAAAATAGGTATGTGACTATATTTCTTATGATATAGCCTATGTTTTCTATAATTAACTAGTGTAAAATATTTGTCCTACTATAAAAAATCTACTCATAAATGATGTCTATAAAATTATAATTACAGGGAAGTCTTAAAAACCTATGAATAAATGAATTGTTTTATCTTTGAAACAGGGTAAAGAGAGAAAAATTCTATCATAGGAATTTTTTCATGTCTATACTTATGGTTTAAAAGAAACATAAGAAAATACTCTATTAAGTCCCAACAAATGAGTTTAATTTGTCTTCAGGTAGAGATTAAACTAAAAGCTAGTGTGCTGAGCCCTTTAGGATCTTAATATGATTCTTGACATTCTCATTATGTGAAAATATGAAAATAAAACTTGTCAACTTTCATTTGTTATTTTCCCTGGTTCAGACTCTTTGCCCTTCTGGTTATTTGTTTTGGTTTGGGAGGCACACCTGGACGTGTTTAAGGCATTGACCCACTGGTTGTTCAATAATGAACTATTTACATATTATGATACCAATATCCAAGGTCAGGCGAAATGTGGATCAGGAGGTCTTGCCAGAGGTGGAAACTACCACAAATGTGTGGACGGCAGAGGTTAGGTAAGACAGAGAAAGGAACAGTGGGTCAATAATTGTCGAAAGTCTATTATAATCCACAACATGTAAGAGAGGGAAGAGAGAGAGAAAGAGAGAGAGAGAAGAGATGGAGAACCTGCCACAGAGGCAGGCTAGGGGAAGGGGAGGGTATCGGGAGCATTGGTGGTGGGAGGTGGGCACTGGTTGGGGGATGGGTGCTGGAACACTGTATGGCTGAAATCCAAACATGAACATTTTTGTAATTGTCAAAAAATAAATAAAATAAAAAAAAACAGGTACAATTAAAAAATTTTTTTTTAAAAAATCAACACCTTGTAAAACTTGTCTCCTTCAACAAAAAATAATGAGCTAGTTAGTTTTAAGGTGTTTGGGATGTTTCTCCATTTCTGTTTGGCTTAACTTCTATATTTAAGTGCATTATAGTCTGAGAAACAAGTTAATATGATTTCTAAGCTCTCTGTGGAGGTTTATTTTATGTCCCAACATGTGGTCTATATTGGAGAATGTTCCAAGTGCATTGGAGAAGAGTGGTATTTTGAGGATAAAAGGCCCAATAGATATCTACTAACCCCCTTTCTTCTGTTTCTACCCTCAAAGTATTTCTTTGCTGAGCTTTAATCTAGTTGATCTATCAGAATTGACAAAATGGTGTTGGAATCTCCAACTACTACTGTTTTACTAACAATGTCTTTCTTCAAATCTATTAGCAGTTTTATTAAGTATTTTATGGTCCTTCACTAGGTGTATATATTTAGTAGACATGTGAGTTTTCCTAATGTACATATCTATTGATCATTAAGAAATGAACTGTGTTGTCTTTTAAAACCTTTCTCAGCGTGAAGACTATGTCATCAAATACTACTATGGCTACCCTATCCCTTGTGAGGGTGTTGTTTGCTGGAAGAATTGTCCTCCAACCTTTGACATTGATTCTTGCTTGCTCTGACTGTTCAAAAGTGTTTCTTGCAGGCAGTATTGCTCAAAGAACTCATAGAAAATTGGGTTCAATTTTCTAATCCCTCCTGCCACTGTGTCTCTTACTTGGAGTATTTAGCCCATTGTCCTGAAAGAGGTTATTATTTTGGGGTTTTGTGGCAACTTTCTGCGGGAGTTTGGTAGGTCTATGAGACTTATCTTAAAGTAGCCCATTTAGTTCTTCAAATAACCATGGTTTTTTTTTTTTTTTGCTTTTTGGGTCACACCTGACGACACTCAGGGGTTACTCCTGGCTCTGCACTCAGGAATTACTCCTGGCGGTGCTCAGGGGACCATATGGGATGCCAGGGATCGAACCCAGGCCCACAGAGGCCGGCCGGTGCAAGGTCTATCGCCCTACCCGCTGTGCTATTGCTCCGGCCCCAACCATGGTTTTGAGTCTATGAAGCTCCTGAGTTGTTATTTATTTGTGAAGCTGTCTATTATTCCTTCAGATCTGAACGAAGGTCTGGCTGATTTAAGTATTCTTCATGAGGCGTTCATTTCATTGAGTTGTTTCACCATAGCCTACCACTATATTCAGGTTTGATCTGAGAAATCTGCTGTAAATCTTAAGGATGCTCCTTTGTATATAATTTCCTTCTTTCATATTGCTGCTTTCCTTCTATGGTTTTCATCATTCTCATTAGGATGTGACTTGGAGTATTTTTATTTGGATTTCTTTGAGCCTTCTGGATCTAGATACAAGAACTCTTCATCTCTGGGAAACTTCTCAGCAATGATGTCTTTCACTGTTGTTCCTTCATCAAATTTGCCTTCCTGCCCCTCTGGGGATCCCATGATTCTTATGTTGTTCCTCCTGAATTCAGCCAGAAGTTCTCTTTGTCATCTGTTGGTTTATTTTAAGGCTTTTTCTCCATCTTCTGCTATTGCCTGAGATTTTCTGCACCACAGCGTGGCGCTCACTGATTCTGTCCTCAGCAGTTCTTACTCAGTAGCTGTTACTCTGCTACTGAGGCCTTCCAGCAAGTTTTCCATCTCATTTACCAAGTTTTTGAGATCTGTCATTTCTGTTTGTAGTTTTCTCACTTCTGCTTATGTTTTACTGGCAGTTCACTCAATTGTTTCTTTGAGCTCCTTATGTATCCTCAACAATTCCTCTCTAAATTCCTTGTCAGAAAGGTTATTCAGTTTATTATATATTGGTTGAGTCTTCCACACTAGCATCTTCACTCACTAAGCCTGGTGGTTTTCTGCATTACTTTACCATTGTGACCTTTGCAGTTTGGAATTCTTACTTGTGTGTTCTTTGGTTAAGCGCCTATAGTTTGAATTTCTTTGTATTTCTTTGTAATTCTTTGCATTTCTTTGTAAAAGAGAGTTTATCCTAGTATTATTTACAAAAGAAAACTAAATAAATATTTCCTGAGTAAAAGATTTGCTGATTGCTTAAAACACTCTCTCCAGAAAATAAGAATTACATTTAAGAAATACACTGAGAGAGAGAGATACAAATACAGAGGAAGAAGTTTGGAAGTTGTGTACATGTGTATTTGTGTGTGTCTATAATCGTGTGCAAATCTGTGTTTTAAAAAGAACTGTAGCATTTCAGAGATAACTAGAAGACAAATTAGATTTTTGAATGTAGCTCTAGACGCAAAATCAGGACCAATAACTAAAAGAAAAAGAAATTCAATTTAACATAAAATAAAATTCTGCATATTCGAGCTGTCCAACATAGAATAAATTGGATTCATTTAACACTAAGCCTCTTACAAATTTGTAAGTGCCTAACAGAAGTCAGGGATCAAATGATTTTCAGTCTACATATTAATATCTAAAAGATAGCTGCTATGTAGAATAATGTGTAAAGAATTATAGCACTACATAGAAATATAGTTTGTATTATAGTCTTTGGGAAAAGGTGCTGTGATCAGTTACAAGCCTAGCAAATGAGAAAGTACATAAATACCTTATATTAATACCAACCCTCTAATTTGATTGTTTTTTGAAGCAAACATTTCTTATTGGAGAATTTAATTAAATATTAACTGAGTGAAAGTTTTAGACTCCACAAATGTATTCTTCAAATGTTCGATAAAAAGATAATATTTAGCATTTTAAAGAAAAAACAGTTCTAGCATGTGCTTTATGCTTTTAGTAATTTAAAATAAAAAGCACTTTGGTTTCTCTTGTTTTCAGTCAAAGAACCACAATTCTATCTTTAAATCTGTATAAAACTTTGCAATTCTAAGTGTTTTTACTCAATAAAACACATGTCAACAAAGACTAGACAAAGAGAAATATACATAAATATAATAAGTACAAAATTTTTAGTCAGAATATTCTGTTTAAAATAAAGTTCTAGAATTTCATTACTAAATAAGTCAATCGGCATAAGACAGTAGCATAAAAAACAATGACACACCTAGGATATTTTCTCTTCTTCCCACACTACTATAGAAATTACTCTTATCAGCTACAACTTAAAAGAAATTGTTGCTACTATCTTAAATCGGAGTTTTCAAAGAACAGTTACAGGTTAAGCAGCATTAGGAACAGAAGCAGCACCTAAGAAGTTGTTAGAAACATTTGCCTACCCACACCCAATTTATTGAATCGGGAACTCAGACATTAACCCAACAATATGTGTTTTAATAGGACTTCATATAATAACGATGCAAGCTAAAGTTTGCAAACCACTATCTTAGAAAGTGGCTTGGTTTCTAACATAGTAATAACTTTTTACTTACCTCTCCTTGATCTCTTTACTCCTTAATTTTGCCCACTCAAAAGATTTTCCATTTGAATGATAAATTCACCACTGATTTTATGATAAGTACTTTCCTTTCAAAAGTAAAGCTGCCTTTTAAACTTCCAAGATTTAAGAAGTTTTTCTTATTCTTAAATTATAGGCTTGTATAGAAAATGATGTCCCACAGTTAACAGATGTAATAGTAATCTTATATAAAATCAGCAATCTTATATAAAAAGTGACAGGCTCACTTTTCTTAAATCCCCTCTTTAACTGTACATAATAAACATTGAGGAATTTTTTTAGTAAATCACTGTCAAGCAATTTACAATGAAAAAAATTATTATATTCTACCAAGCAATTTATAATAAAAAATTATTTCATGGCCAACAAAATTATTACTGACTATAAAAATATGTCCATTTACACTTATATAAACTTTGAAAGTATTTTTAAAGAAACATAAAATGTGTAATATGGATCTTTCTTACAAGCCAATAACTATTAGTAGTGGTCTGCAAATCTAATAACATTTGTAAGACTATTACAAGTAAATCGGATAATGCATACATTTTTATGAATTACTATATGTAAATTTAAATTAAAACTTTCATAGAAATGGTCTGTGGAAATGCTGAGCAGAAGTGGTAATTTTTAGATATTATACCTGCACAGAAATAAGTAGGCACATCAGTTTTTCAAATGCCAATAATGATAACACCAATCAAAAAGCAAAAGAATCACAACCACCTCAAAAGAGAGTATTCTGATTTATGAGAAATGGAAGATCATAATAAACACACTTAATACTAAAAGACCTCCTCTTCCAGAAATCGCATAATAGCTTCCAGCCAGAGGTGACTATGGAGAGTCTTACTCACCTATGTACATAATGCAGCTGGTGAACAGAATCAATTGCTATTACCATCTCAGCCAAGTAAAATCGAGCCATATCTTCAGGCAATCTATCTTCAAATTTGCTGAGCAGTGTAAGCAGATCTCCACCAACATAATAATCCATAACCAGGTACTGGTAATAAAAGATAAAATATACTTAACAAATAATAAGGGTGAAAATGAATGTTATATCTATGATCAAATAGCATTGGGTCAAATTGTTAATAGAGAGGCAGCTATATTAGACTATCACTAGTTTTCAAAAAGCCTTATAACTTCATAAAACAGTGAATAAAATTTCTAATAATTGGGCAAGGAATGACATAAGATTACCAGAATTTTGTTGTATTTTATAAAATAAAAAACAGAATATCATTTACAAAAAAGATGTTTACCAACATTTAACAGAATGAATATTTTCATTCTCCAAGATGTAAAAATGATTAAAGAAATTCAGACTATTAAGAGTTATATGTTAGATTCATCTTTATCACCATTACATTTTCCTACGTTGGACCAGTAAAAATATTATTGCAACCACTGCTTAGACCCAGCAGCTGAAAATCAGTTATACAAGATAAATAATTCCCACCAAATGCTTATATTCCATATCTGGTAGATACAAATATAAAAATGGAGTTAACAGATTCTTAGTACATATAAACAGAAGTCAACTTATTTCATATACAGATTCACAGGGAGATATATGTAATACAGTGATTTACTACAAGAAATTTTATTTTGGGAGATAGAGGGCATAGCCAACTCCCCCTAAATGTTCAGAATTTCCTAAACAACAAAACTTTTCAATGACAACTAAGTTTAAGTTCATTAGGTGACCAAAGGATGGGTGCTAGTTATCAGATAAACTAACCATAAATAGAAGGTTGAAACTTTCAGTCCCAACTCTTAATCTTCATTAAAAAAAAGGGCACTGCAGACCTGTAGTTATAAATGGCAAATGATTTAATCTTGTCAAAATGATATGAAAACATGAATATGTCTTTTAAAAAAAACAAACCAGAAAACTTCCAGTTTGTAAATACTCAAAAGAAACTTAACCTTTCTTCTGGAGTGTACAAAGAACATTCTCCAGGACAGGCCACATGCTGGGATACAAAATAAGGCCCTGCTTAATAACATTAGTGAATAACAATCGTCCATGGAAGGGACTGAACAGGGCAGTTAAGAGTAACTCAGAACTTGCTTCATGTGCCATAAATGAATCTTAAGGATTGGCAACCTGACTTCATGCAAATGCTCCAATGTTCAGGGTATAGTTATCTATTTGTTACTATTGACACCTTCAGAGGAAGGGCTGAGGCTTTTCTATGCTGTTCATAAAGCCAGAGAGGTGGCTTGGTGTTTCTATCAAAACATTCTGAACACAGTACATTTGCTTCAGTTTGTGTTACCTTAACATTTGTGTTCTCTGAAACAGCAAACTGCTCTGCCCTCACTAGGGCAAAGAGGAACCTTTTTACCCCTTCAGGTCTAATCATTTCAGAGTAATTTTCCTTAGCCTAATTGATCTGGTCTTTGTCTCAGATGATGAAAGTTTCAAATACCCAACTTTCATTCATTGCCTGGGCCCCCATTTAAACTAAGGTAGTGAGGGGGTCTAAGAAGACCCTTTGTAGGCAGGGTCTACAAGCCCCTTTTGTCAGCAGGAAACAAATACAGAATACGGACCTTCGGACTACTTTCCCTTAAAGATTTATGGGGGTAAAATCTCTAGGGGGATTGATGTAGGCAGGCAGACAGGGGGTCCCCACGTGGCAATGAATGCTTGCCCTAAGGCTGTCCAAAGTCACCTTTTGGAACCAGGAACCAAGACTTGATGAGACACATTAACAACAGACCATGAGGGAAGTTGGGTCCACCTTCTCAGCCCAGCCCTTAATCTTGATAACCAACAACAGACCCTGAGGAAGTTGAACACACCTTGACCCAGCCCTTAATCCGGCTACATTCCAGGACCAAGATCCAGCAGGGACAGAGGACAAGAAAAGGAGATTTTCAAAGAAGACCACTCCCAAAGTCTACTCCCCTTGGCAATGGTCCTAGCAACCTAGGTTGACAACCCATATGGGAGTATCTTGAGAGAAATCTATAAAAGCCATCCTGACCAAAGGATCGGCATGCACATGCTGCATGAGCAAACATGCTGCCTGAGCCCACGTGGCCAAGCACATGTTGTGCCCAAGCACGTGTGTTACCCGTGATCTCCCCTCTTGAGATGTGTATTCTCTCTCTTACTTTCCCTCCTCATTCCCTTTCCTAAAACCTCCTTAATAAAACCTGTTTTACTTAAAAAAAAAAATAAGGCCCTGCATAGTCACATATATTAAAATAATATGAAGGTGAAAATTAAACATAAACAGCACAATGGAGATAATCTGAAAGATTTGGAAACCGAGCAACATGGCACTGAATAATAATTGGTCAATGACAAAAAGAAATAAAATAACTCCTGGAAAAAGTAAGTGAGAATGAAGACACATGCCCTCAGATCATATGAGACAAAACAATTAACAGCACTAAGAAGTTGTAACAACAAATAATTAGGAATAATAACCAGGAAACAAAAGGCTCAAATAAAAAAAAAATCCTAACCTCACCTCTTAAGAACTAGAAAGCCATAAACACCTCAGAAAAGAAGGAAAGGATGAAAGTGAATAAAATCAATATTTAAGCAACAATACAGCACCAGGAAGAGTGCTGGACATGCTAGAGTGCATGCAGGAGCCCCAAATGGGATCCAACGCAACATGTAATCCCTTAGTAGCACAGGAGTAACCCCTGGCACTGAACTACACCAACAAGTGTAAAGAAAAAAAATAATAATAATAATAAAGACAACACAAATATTCATTAAAATGAAGTCCTTTTTTTTTCAAAGTAGACAACCTTTAGCTAGACTGACAAGATTGACAACCCTTAGACTCACAAAGAAAGGGAACTGGCCTGACTTTCTGCTTGTTATCCCTCCATCCCAGGTGAGGCTTGTGTCCCCCTGATATCACTGAGCCTATTCCAGAAGGGGAGAGAGAACCCCACCCTACCAGGTGGATCTCAGTAGCCTCCACAACCAACCTTTGCCATATTCAGGGCCCACACCACAGCTCCTGAAGCACACAGCCACCAAGCAGCTGTGTAACAGATCTGTGTAACTCAACAAATTACATGCTGCTCAGTTATTCTTCCTGTGATTCAGTGCGGGGCAGAGAGGACAGAGAGCAATCCCCAGCTTAATCCCTCAACATATTCAGTGGGGTTAACTACAAAGATTAATCCACAGCACAGCGAGAACACTAGAACACTAATGGTAGAAAACAGATAGAAGCCCAGCAAGAGCAATGAGTGAAAACAATATCACCAAAGACATAAACAACACCAGTAACTCTTCAGACAGTGTCTTCAGTGACACTATGGTGAGAATGTTCAATGAGTTCAAAGAAACGATATTCAACCAAGCACAAGAAAGTGTAAGAATTGAAATGAAAAAAAAAAAAATACAACTCCACTGCAGTCAGAAATGAAGAACATGGTAAGTGACATAAAAAGTCAATAGAAGTTCTAAATAGCAGAGTAACAGAAGCTGAGCAAAAGATGCAAGAGCTTCAAGATGAGGAGGAAACCTCTAGGAAATAACAGAAAGTGGGAAAACGGTTTGAAAAGAAATTAACAACACACCTGAGAACTATGGAATGAGTTCAAGAGGAACAATATATGAATCATCAGCCCCTGAAGAACAGGATGGCAAATATGACAAAGAAACAATAGCTGAATAAATCACTAATAAGAACTTCTTGGAGTTGAGGATCACAGGAACTGAGATCCAAGAGGTGAAGAGTCCCAGTGAAAATAGATCCATTTAGGAAAACTCAAAAGACACATTATAAAAATCAAAATTTTTATAATGACAGAGCCAGGAGTAACCCCTGAGTGTCACTAGGTGTGACCCAAAAAAGCAAAAAAAAAAAAAAAAAAGACAAAATTGAAAGACACAATACTGAAAGCAGCAAGATCATAAAAAAAAATAATTTCTCTACAAAGGAAAGTTCATAAAATGTACAGCAGATCTTTCAAAAGAGACTCTAGGAGCCAGAAAACTATGGAATACAATACAAAAACTCAATGAAATGAACACTTCACCAAGAATATTTTATACAGTTAGGTTATCTTTCATGTTTAAGAAAACAATACATGAAAATAAAGGGAAATACATGATAATCCCTCAGTATATGTATTGCAAACCACAATGCACAAAAGTAGAGAGAGACAGAGAAAGAGAGAGAGAGAAGAAGGGTGGGGTGGGGGAAGGAAATTGGGGACAGTGGTGGTGGAAATGAGTACTGGTGGAGGGATGGGTACTGCAACATTGCATGACTGAAATGCAATCAAGAACAGTTTTGTAACTGTCTATCTCATGGTAATATAATAAAATTAAATTAAATTAAAAAAATACAACTTTATGGACAAGTAATAGCTTAGGGAATTCCATACCCCTGAAATCAGTATTATAAGGAGCATTAGAAGAGTTCTTAAAAGACAGGAGAAACCTCCCATCATGTGGCATTCAGTATGGCACTTACTAAAGGTATATATGGTTGCCCTTTATTAGACTAAAAAGATTAAAAACAGAGCAATTCATCATCACAAGCTGACTTTTACTGATTTATTTTCTTACAAACCTACCTGCCATTCATTTAAGCTTTATTGGATTAAGTAATATGAAATTTGTTACTTGCCTGCAGGAACCTGGGTATATTGGTGAAAGGAAGGGGACATTGGTGGTGGGATTGTTGTTGGAACACTATATTCCTGAAACAACTCTATTATGAACAACTATAAATCACAGCTTCTCAATAAAGGGAAAGAAGAAAGGAGGGGAGAAGGAAGGAGAAAGGAGGGAAAGGGAGGGAAGGGAAGGAAAATCTTAGTAGGGTCAGAAATTAGAGGTGAGGGGCTAGAGCAATAACACAGTAGGTAGGGCATTTGCCTTGCATGCAGCCGACCTGCATTCGATCCCTGGCATCCTATATGGTCCCTCGGGTACTGTCAGGAGTAATTCCTGAGTGCAGAGCTAGGAGTAACCCCTGAGCATTGCCGGGTGTGACCCAAAAAGCAAAAAAAAAAAAAAAAAAAAGAAAGAAAGAAAGAAAAAAGAAATTAGAGGTGAGATGTTCTAATTATTAACTCAAGAATACTTTATTTCACTAGAATACCTAGAATGGATTAATATGAAACATCTGATTATTTACTACAAAAGAAAACGTAAGGGCTGGAGCAATAGCACAGTGGGTAGGGTGTTTGCCTTGCACGCAGTCGACCCAGGTTTGATCCTCAGCATCCCACATATGGTCCCTGAGCATTCACTTGTATCACTTGTATCACTTGTCTTCCCATTGTTCATCAATTTGCTTGAGCTGGCACCAGTAACATCCCCATGCGTCCTGTCACATGCTAGTACAGCCCAAGGGCATCTGCTCACTCCAGGAACACAAACCATTCCAAGAGCCACAAACCATTCCTTAGGGTCATGGGAATGAGGTCTATAATTGTTACTGTTTTTTGGCATATCAAATACGACACAGCTAGCTTGCCAGGCTCTGCCACGCAAGTGGTATACTCTAAGTAGTAGGCTCTCATCTCGTGCATTTACTAATGAACTGTGCGGCCACAAAGCAGTCACATGCATCGGGAAGAAATTGGCTTTTTGTCTTGGGTGGAGCTCTGGCAAGCTGTGGAGTACGGATGTTGAAAATGACTGCCCTCATAGTGTGGGGTTTCCTCTGGCTTCTTGAGAGGCTCTATTGGATGGCAGGCCAGGGCTAGACCCCACCTTCCCTCCTGGTCACCTTGTGATCAGCTGAGCACACACGGAGAGCCGGTAGCGGCTCTGCCCCATGTGTCTGAGTCTCTGGATCAGGCATACCCCGAGCATTTCTAGGAGTAATTCCTGAGCGAAAAGCTAGGAGTAACTTCTGAGCATTGCTGCGTGTGACCCAAAAAAGCAAAAATGAATGAATGAATGAATGAATGAATGAAAATCTAAACAGGCCAATTACAAGGAAACTGCAAGAGTAATCAAAGACTGCGCTAAACCAAAAACTCATAGCCAGAAAGATTTGCTAATAAATACAACCCTTCAAGTAAGTTTAAACCCTTCCCAGACAATTACCTACTGTTCTCAAGCTCTTCCAAGAAAGTGAAAAAAAAAAATTCTTCCCAAAAGTTTACCCTGATACCATAAGCATACAAAGACATCACCAACAACAAGAATTTAAAAAAAAATACCCTGCTGAACATAATAAAACAGTCAAAACAAGCTCTCTATAAAACAAATTCAACATTACATTAAAAGGGCTATAGACTATAACCAATGAGATTTATTCGAGAAATGAAAAGATGATTTAGCATACGCATATAAATATAAAACTTTATATGGATTACTCTTTATTTTCAGTCCTACTTGCAGCCCTGTGTTTTGTATTGTAACTGAGGGGGTTGCTTCTCTCTTTTCTCTAGCCCTTTACATATGCTTATGTTAGTACAAAGGATTTTTTTTGTACACACAGGAAGACAGTTAAGACTATGAACTGGTGAATTAATTACCCTGAGCATCCATCATATTTTCTATCTAAAAGCCTCAGTTGCCCTTATATTGATTCTAATTCCTTACATCCAAGAAGGAGGGTCCCATCATGGGATCCAAGGCAAGCAGCATAAGTAAAATCACCCTGGCCTCTACATGGGACAAATAAGTATCCTGCACAATGTTCTGAGAACAAAAGTCATGGAGCAAGTTCTGTTATGACCCAAAGACAGAGAGCAAAGTCATGGAACAGCTCTGTTCTGACCCAAAGATAAACAGTGGATTTCTAGGACCCTATTCCTATTATAGACTCATTCCCATGACCTGAAGGAAAGGTTTGAGGTTCTTTGCGTTCTTGGAGAGAGCAGATGCCCTTGGGCTACACTAGCCTGTGACAGGACATATGGAGATGTTACTGGTGCCCACTCAAGCCGAATCAATGAACAATGGGACGTATGGAGATGTTACTGGTGCCCGCTTGAGCAAATCGATGAACAACGGGAAGACAAGACAAGTGACAAGTGACAACAGGACCCTGAGGAGATTGGGAATGATCAATCTGGTAAGAGAAGTGCAGTCTGGGCTATTTGGCACAAACACCCCAGGAAAGGTCACCCTATAAATTTAATCCCAGGTGTAGATAAATGTCTACCTCTCTTGCTGTTTATTAAAAAAATGACTAGAAACATTATTGAAATGACCAGTCAAGGATGGGAGAAAATACTGCAACAGGGGTTTCATCCTATAGCCCAGGAAACCACTCATCATGGCCCTTGAAGGTTTTGCAATGGTAAGGAGAAGCCTTTTCTCACCTCATTATTTCGGAATAAAAGCCTTTACCTTTTGTTGACTCTCTGCCCCCAGCCTTTTGTAAAGTATATGTCTCCTGAAGATTTGATCTTGGAGTGGTAGTGGTGTGTGTGTGTGGAGTCAGTTGGAGTGAGGTATGTGTGGAAACAAAGTAAAGCCTTGGATTTACTAGAACTGGTGGTCGTGTTTCCTTGTCCACCAGCCAGGGGGAAATGGGAAGAACAACTTTAAAATTGCATGCAAAAATAAATTAAAAACCAAAGAAATGTGTAAAAGAAAAATGGAAGTGAACAACTGGACCAAACTAGATTTAAGGAATAAAATGACTTGCTGAATGAAGAGGGTATTTGTACATCAAACATCCAATAAGGTATTTATAACCAATGTATATGAAGAACTCATTCAATTTAAGGTAACAACCCCCAAAAAATCTAAAAGTGAACAGTTTTGAAACTCCCCAAAAGAACATAAAGATGGCTGAAATTCATATGAAAAGATTTCATCATCACTACTTATCAGAGAAATTTAAATGCAAACCATAAGATTCACCTCACACCTCTAAGAATCAAATCAAACAAGCAGTGTTCAGTGAGGTATGGCAAAAAAGTATATAGTGCTTCAAGAAGCACAATACTATTTCCAGAAATGTGTATATCATTCTACAACTCCCGCCAACCAGCACCACCAAATAATGGCTTCTGAGCACTGAGCCAGGAATATCCTGGGTACCACCAGGTGTGCCCCCCAAAACTAAGCAAAAATGACGTCTACCTCACAAGCATGAGATTTCAAGTTCAATGCCCAGTGTCATCACAATGTACCAAGCGTTGTCCCAGAAGTTGTGATGTCTAGAACTTTGGTTCCACAAAGTATGTAATCTCCACAGCAGGAGATTCAAATGCATATGAGTTCTACAACTGACGTGATATGCAAGTGCTGCAACCAAGAGTATACCCACTGAACACACCAACAAAAATATGCACAAACACCACAAGCAAAGATATGCAAGCATCAGCAAGCATCTGCAAAAGCACCACACTCATCTGGTGAGCACCATAAACAAATAATCAAGACTCCCAGTTATGACAATGTGAGACTCCCAGTTATAACAACAACAAGAGAAACAGTGAAATTTAAATAAATAATTGTTACTATATAAAATTTGGTAAGGCATGATATTCCAAGCATAGCTCCTTCAATTCCTCTTTGGGATACCCGAATAGCGTTCTCATCCTGTTTTCGTAGGGTCCAGGTCTCTGAGGCATATGTTAATGCAGGGAGAACAGTGGAGTCAAAGAGATGTTCCCTGAGCTGGAGGTTCTTTGTCCTTTTACCTATTTCTTCGATGCTTTTGAAGGCATTCCATGCCACTCTCTTCCTCCAGCGCAGCTCAGGTATTAGGTCATTCATCATGTTGAGTTCTTGACCTAGATACACATAACTGCTGCATTTAGAGGTGTTTGTTCCATTGAGAATGATTGGGGCCTCTGGAACTAGTTCGCTTTTTCATGAACACTGTTTTGTTGAGATTCAGCTGTAAACCTATATTTCCACATTCTTGTTTGAAGTCAGCCAGCATTTGTGCCACTTGGCTAATGTTTGGTGTTATTAGAACAATGTCATCAGTGAAGCGGAGGTGGTGTAGTTGCCAACCGTCTACCTTCACTCCCATTCCTTCTCATTCTATTTGTTGCATGACGTTCTTGAGGGTGGCACTGAAGAGTTTTGGTGAAATGGTATCACCCTGCTAAAAGCCTCTTTTGATATCAATGATCACTTCCTTGTAGAATGGTGAGATCCTGGTGGTGAATCTGTAATACAGGTCATGAAGGATCTTGATGTATTGGGTTTGAATGCCCTGTTTGGCTAGGGCTTCGATGACCACTTCAGTCTCTACAGAATCAAAGGCTTTCTTTAAATCAATGAACATGAGCCAGAGCGGCATCTTGAACTCCCTACAAACCTCAATGAGCTTGGTTACCGTGTGGATATGGTCGATTGTGCTGAACCCTTTTCGGAAGTTGGCTTGCTCACATGGTTGTCCTTCATCTAATGTTCTGCTAATCCTGTTCAGGGATGACTCGAGTGAACAGCTTGTAGATGACAGACACCAGGCAGATGGGGGTGATCGTTGCCAATGTCGTGGATGTCTCCCTTCTTGAACAGTAGAACTGTCCTGCTGGTTTTCCATTGGGAGGGCACCTTGCATTCAGACAGGTAGCGTGCGAAGAGCCAAGCCTGTGTATTGATGAGTGCTGATAGCAGATTCTTCAGGTGTTCGGGTCTTACTTTGTCTGGGCCTGCTTCTGTTTACTTCTTTACCAACAAAATGGCATGCCGGATTTCAGAAGGGAGAAAGTTGGGAAAACATCCATCCTGCAGAATTTCGTATGTGAACATGTGGATGTGGCTATCAAAGAGATCTGAGCAGATCTCTTTGCTGGAGAGATAATCTTCTCTATTGCCTTTCTGGAAGATGTGATAGATCCATCAGGACATCGGAGGGCAGTCATCTTGGTCTTATAGTTGGCGAAGGACAGGCAGACGTTGCAAATGCTTTTCCTGGCTTCTGCTGCATCGGCCAGTATTTCTGCTCTTTTCTCTTTGGGGTCTTCCTTTATCGCTTCTCTGCACTGCTTTGAGAGTTTGGACTTTAGCATTTGGTTGCCAGAGGCTCATGCCTGCCATGTTGCTTGGAATATCACTATGCTTGGAACATCATGCCTCACTCAAGTGAGAGAAGGAATCCAGAGTTCTGACCTCCATCTCCGTTCCAGAGTTAGGGACACTGTCTCATTTGCCATGGCATCGAAAATCAGATGGGCTGGACATGTAATGCAATTTGGAGATGATCTCAGGATCCATTACCGACTGGATCCCATGGGACATCAAAAGATCATGAGGCCAACCACCTACAAGATGGTCAGACTTCTTCAACAAGACCCTGAATGAACAATTTGAGGCTCTTTGTATTCCTGAAGCAAGCAGATGCCATTGGGCTACACTGGCAAGTGATAGGGTCAAATGGATATGTTACTGGTGCCAGCTCAAGCAAATCGACGAATAATGGGATGTCAAGTAATCAAGTGATCAAATGATAACTTTTTTAATTTTTTATTATACCACCGTGAGACATACAATTACAAAGGTGTTCACAATTGGTTCTTGGTAATACAGTATTCCAGCACCCATCCCTCCACCAGTGCCCCATTTCCACCACCAATGTACCCCACCTCCTCCCACCCACCCCCAGGCTGCCTCAACAGCAGGTAGCCCTGTTTCCTCTCTTTCTCTCTCTGTCTCTTGCTCTGTCTCTGCATCTCTCTCCCTCTTGTTTTATACATTGTGGCTAGCCCTGCAGATATTTAGAATTTATCATCAAGTGATAACATTTGGTATTTGGATACTTTATAGATTTCTGTCTTTATAAGAAAAAAAAACTAGGCTTGTTAGCAACACAAAAAATACATAGTATTAGAAATTAGAACTCCACCCAGCAGTCCAGCCCATCACAGCCCGGATCATCGACATCCACCCTGCAGCAGCTTTTTCCTCAATCCGCCAGGTATGCTGGTCCAGAGACTCTCAGACATGGGGCAGAGCTGTTCCTTGCTCTCCCTGTGCACAGCCGTCCATGAGGCAGTCGGGAGGCATGGCGGGTTCTAGCCCCTGGCCCACCACCTCGGCAGAGTCTCACAACAAGCCAGACCACCCCCTCACTCCACGGGCGCCGCCATTGTCCACATTTGGACTTCCCTCTCGTCAGAACTCCACCCAGCAGACCAGCCCATCACAGCCCGGCTCGCGCGACCGCAATAATTGCTCATCAATAACTGCTTTATTTGGAGGTGTTTACAAGAGTTTGCCTCCCGCTTCGGCAAGCCTGGCAAGCTTCCTCGTGTTGTATTTGATATGCCAAAATCCAGTAACAATTATATTAGGTCATTCCCATGACCTAATATAATGGTTTGAGGCTCTTTATGTTCCTGTAGCAAGCTGATGCCCCTGGCTCTACTGGCATGAGACAGGACATATGGAGATATTACTGGTTCCCGCTCTAGCAAATAGATGATCAACGGGAAGATCGTGATCGTGATTAGAAATTAAAAACCATTGTAGTGGTTTCAGTACTGTCTAAAAACTGGGGCCGGAGCGATAGTCCAGTGGGTAGGGCATTTGCCTTGCACACAGCCGACCCAGGTTCGATCCCCTTGGCATCCCACATGGCCCCCTGAGCACTTCCAGGAGTAATTCCTCAGTGCAGAGCCAGGAGTAACTCCTGAGTATTGCTGGGTGTGACTCAAAAAGCAATAAATAAATAAATAAATAAATAAATAGATAAATAAAATATAAAAACTTTTTAAATTATTCGTGATTAATTACTGTAATTTTGCTGAGCAAGTACCCAGCATGTGTTTCATCTATTCTCACAAATTTTGTTGACAATCTTAGCAGAGCATATATGCATGACACATACATCACCTAAATTTCATATAATTATAATTAATCCAAGTCAAATATCAACCACGCTGAATTTAATAACTCAGCAAGTAACATGTGCAAAGTTGTTATAACTTTTAAAAACACTGAATAAAACCCATAATAAAAAGGGATTAGCTGATGATTCAGTACATAATATAAAAGAAATATGTCAAAAAACAATATTTTCTCTCACTACCTAACCTCCATCGTTAATTCTACATATCTGTTAAATACTGGCATAAAATTTAGCAACCCAGCAAATTATTTCTAATAATGGGATGCAATATGAAGATTAATGAGCACTATTATACCCCATAATCATGTAAGAAAAAAGAAAAGTGATATAATAAAAATTGCCATTTACTATTTTTTAAAGTATGCCAAGTAATTGCTAATATATACAAATATGTAAGTACACAAATGCAATATTTAAAAACGTACAACTATTTAGAGAAAATTTTAAAAACCAATGTGAACTAGGAAGCAAAAAATAATTTTAAATAAAAAGAATTAAACAAAAGTTTGGTATTTTACAGAACCAAAATGAAGGGGAGACTGTACTGGCATCAAAATTATCATGGACAATAAAAATAAATGTTGAAGAGCATAGGGAATATTTTAAGGAACAGGACACTCTTGTCGAGGTGGAGTCATTGAATTTATGGCTTAGCCCAATATTCTCTTAAGAAACCCTCAATTCACATCCCAGAAGGCTTCTGTTAGCACTGTAAAGGTGTTAACACAGAAAAAACATACACAGGCAACAGAAGCAAAGAGAAAGGGGCCCAGAACCCTATCAAGCTGGTGAGTGAAGACGGAATCCTGGAAGACACTCCTAAAACCAACCACTATATAATCCATTGGATATGGAGTTCAAGGATTTTAGATGCTGAAGATGTTTGATGACCTCAAAGAAACAGTGATGCAGGTAGACAACAAAGCACAAGAGACAGTAAAGCTAGTAGGGTGCTCACCTTGGACACAGTCCACCTGGGTTCAATTGCCAATAGCCCAAATGGTCTCGAGACCTGTCAAAAGTGATCTTTGAGCATAGAGCCTGGAGTGCCAGATGTGGTTTACAAAAAAGGGTGGGGGTGGGGGCAGGGAACAAACCTTTGGAGCCAGAGATACAGTGCAGTAGACAGGGCACTTGCCTTGACATAGCCAACCCAGGTTTAATTCCCAGCATCCCATATTGTTGGGTGATGCACTACTTAGTTTCCAGCAATACTTAGCTTGCAGCCCCTCCCAGCTCTGCTAGGGAGGCTTTGAATCCACTCTGGGAGCTTGTAAATGACAGAAAGCCACCTGAAGTGCTGCATTTCAATAGAGCTATTTACCAGATTTCATATCTAGATAGCCCAGTCCACAATGGGCCAGGCTGAGAAGTTTTGGCAGATTTATATCTATAAAATAAGCTGACAGAAGAGAGAAAGGCCCTCTTTTCGCCATTTCGGCTTTCCTGCCTCTCTGTCCTCTCTGTTTTCTGTTGGGCCTCAACACGTGGTGGCAGCCATCTTGGCTTACACGTGGCTGGGGCCTAGCTGAACCCAGGTCCAGAGTTTTCCCTGGTTTTGGATTGTATAACAGAACCTGTGATAGTAAAGCCCTTTTATTTTATTTTTTATTAAATATTTTATTATACCACCAAGAGATATACAATTACAACGCTGTTCATGTTTGGAGGTTTCATCACATAGTGTTCCAAC